>JAMLFT010012571.1:0-10321 GCA_026544285.1 Pachyrhizus erosus
ATTTAATAGTTAAAATTTTAAAAAATTAAAATATTATTTAATAGTTAAAATTTTAAAAAATTAAAATTAAAAGACCAAAATAAAAAATAAAATTTTTAAAATATTAAAACTAAAAAATATTATTTTAAAAAACAAATCAATAGTTAAGCCAAATTAAATATGGGTATCCAACCTAGATTCTATTATTTAAGTTTGTTTCAATCTGGCTAATGCCAAAACAAAAAAAGTATATCCTACCCCACCCAACTGTTACTGCCACGTCCTAGTGAAAAGACTTTTTCTTTCACTTTATATGCTTTTTTTTTCTTTAACTTTTCTTTATGCGTGTTTGAAATGGTAGAGAAAAAGTGAAAAAGGAAAAAAAATTGAAATTTAAATAGAATGATATGTTTAGTTTAGAAAGAAAAATGAAAAAGAAAAGAAAATCAAAGAAAAGAAAAAAAATTTAAGTAAGATAATTTTTTAAAATGTTTGATAACAAAAATAATGAGAAAAAGGATAAAATATTAAATAAATAAATTTTCTAAAATAATAAAAGGTTGATAAATAACATTTTATTTATAATTTTATTATTTTAATATTATATTGATATTAGAAAGAGGAAGAATCAAATTTTATCAATGTAATTTTATAAACTATTATATTATTCAATAATTTTATATAATATGTTAATTTTTTCAATCAAAGTGTTAAATTATAATTTTATATTATTTTAATTATTTATGTCAAATTTTGTAAAAATTAAACAATAAAAAAACAATCAAATGATTCATATTTAAAAAAGTGTATACTACATCTATTTTAGTTATATGAAAGATATATCAATTAATATTAGATTAATATAAATTTTTTGTATATATGATCTATGTGAAATAAATTTTTAATTTAATAGTGATTTTTTTTTAAAATATTATTCAATTGAAAGTTATTGAATGATATAATAGTTAATAAAAGTTACCTGGTAATTAATTTTAGTTATTACTTATTTTTATTTATATATATTTTAAAAATAAATTTGAAATTTTAAAAAACTCATTATTTTTTATTTTAATATTTATAAAATATTTTTTATTCATTTTTAAAAATTTGTTAATTTTGATGAAGTCATTGATATAAATAACATTTTTTGTTGAATTTAATTATTAAACTTTTGGCATATGCCATTGGTGAATCTAAGAGTTTTATAATTTATACAAAAAGAAATGCTAGTGACACTCTAGCAAACATTTTTTCTAACATTCTTCACTTGATTAGTTGAAGTTTATTGAAAATCATCAATTTTGATGAGTCTTGTTCCTTATTTGATGTTTTCTCCTTATTTAAAAATGTGATCCATCAAAATTGATAATTTTTAATAAATTTTAATCAATTATAAATAAAGTATAAAAAAAAGAGTATTTGAGAGAGTGTAACTAACGTTCTTCTTTATATGAATTATTGTAATGTGAGCTATACACACCTACACTACAAGACAATAAGGTAAAACTCCTCTTTCTTTTTTGTTCATAATAAGTAATAAGAAGGATTGATTTTTTATATGAGTCCTACCTTTTTATTATTTTCTTTATTTTTCATTAAATTATATCTTAAATATATTTAAATTTATTTATTAAGTTCAATTTGATTCTTTTACTTTTATAAAACTCCGTCTTATTTTAAAGCAAACTTAGTCTCAATTTTAAAATGTTCAGAGGAAAGAAAATAAGATCAAATTAAACTCATTTTATAAAACAATAGACCTAATTAAATATTTTAAAAATAAAGGGATCAAATTAAACCTACTATATAAATTAAGAGATAAAAGTAATTTAACTTTTAATTTTGTATGTATCCAAACTAGTAAAAAGAATTATTTTTTATTTTTTCTTTTCTTTCATTTTCGTTTATTCCAAACATACTAAAAACAAAAATAGAAAGATAAAAAAAATTATCAACCTTTCTCTTCTTTTTCCTTTTACTTTCTCTCTACTCAAATTAAAAAATAATAATTATATTTTTATTCTCTTAAATAAAATATCTATATTAAAAATCTTACATTAATTAAAAATATAATTAAAATAATGTATACTGTAACACCCTTTTCATTTATTTTAATTCGAGAAAATATTTTTATTTCTAGTTTATTCGAATAAATTTTAAAGCCATAATTACCAGGTTACAATTTGAGAAAACCTACATTCTACCATAACATTCTTACAACTTGTAATTAATTATAAAAATTCAAATTAACATATATTAAAATGTCAACTATAACTGTAAGTATTACATTCTCAAAATATCTACTAAATATATAGTGCATAATTCTAACGACAAACAGTCTAAAAAGGTTAACCACTTCGATTTCCTCTTAGTAATTCTTAGTCAGAACACTTAGAGAGATGTTCTTCTTCAGATGATTTCTCCCTTCCTTCTTGACCATTTGCTCTGACTAGGGTCGAACCAGTAAAGGAGTTTTGGCGTGGAGGGAGTTGGGCGCGTTTGCAGGAATATCTAGTGGGACTCTAGTATATTTGGGTGACAGAATCTGTGTTAGAATAAATGTAACATCTATATGGTAAAATTGTCACACGGCTAAGGTGTTGGGAGACCTAAATGCAAATCTTACATAACCCATGAAGCTATCATCACCATTCTCTAAATCATGAGTCCATCGTTCCTCTAAGGGTATGATAGTCATGTGAAACAAAGGATGAAATTCATTTGTCATTCGTATCTGAAATGTAGGGAGTTGTAGGAGTGAGTCATCTATCTTGAAGCATACACATACATTTATATATCATTTCTAGCTATCATATACTCTTATCTCGTTGTATCGTGTCTATTTAGAGATTCTACTCATTTTATGGCCCTTCGTAGCCTCCAACACTACTATCTTTGGGAGGACTTACACGAGCATTAATAATATTCCAAGTTTACATTCTGGATTAATGATCAAGAGTATACATCCTGCCTGATACTTGGTTCAAGGTACTCTCAACCGAATCTTGGTAATGTTCTGCTTTGTCGAGGACACCAAGCTGGTTCTGTGACACCCTCTTTTTCTAAGCAGCTCACAACTTGACACCTTATCTACTCCCAATGACTCACCTAAGCTTGCGTACATTTCTCATGTACCTTTTATAGTCAACCCATGCAATTTTTCATTCTTAATACTCACTCGTTAGGGATTTTGATTGATTCCTCTCTTTCCATTTCTCTTCATCAATTTTTTTCTATAGTACTAATTTCGAACTCTAAGGTATAATCTTGTGAAAACTTTCTTTCATGCTTACTTCAAATGGTGAATACACAAGTTTTACTCAATTTTTGTATGAGTAAATCTCCAACTATCACATTCCTATAACTCATCTTCTACCCTAGGGTTATTTATATAATTATCATATGCCTGAGATAGTTGCAAACATCATACAAATCTTTCTACTATCAATAGAGACAATAAAATAGCATCATATTGTTAAACAAAATTACAAATAATACAACAGTGATTACAAGCAAAAAGGGTAAAATTATCTTTTTCCAAGACTTTTGTTTTTATTTTCCTTTCTATCTTCTTTCTTCCATTCTTTTCCTTTGTGTGTGTGTGTGTGTGTCTTATTTAATTTATCATTGTTAAACTAAATTTATATTTTTTATTCTCACCCCCCTTATTTTACTATTTGCACCCTATCCTTATTAACCTTATCCCCCTAATCTTCTTCTTCCTCAAACACTCTCTTCTTCTCATTCCTCTCTTTTCACTCTCTCAGTCTCTCCTTCTTTCTTCTTCTCACTAATTTCTCTGTCTTTCTCAACCCAACTTCCTTATCCCCTCTTCTTCCATTCCCCCAACCCTCTTCCTTATCTAAGAACCCATCCAACTAACAAAATATAGAATTTATCTAAAATCAATTTTGAATTAACCTTCAACTTTGATTACACCTCAATTCTAATGAATTTTCATTTTAAAATTTCTAGTTATCTTTAGTATCACTCCTGAATGAAGCCTCGACTCAGAATTTAATCAAAACCAAAAGAATTGCAATTCAGGTAGCCATGGCAGTTAAGAAAAATTTCAAATTCATCTTTTCTCAATTCATCACTAATTTGGTTAATTTAGAGTACGATTATGTGAGACAAATGATCATAAATGAATTCGTGAAATCAGAATGAAGAATAAATGACTTCCCCTACCTTAAATATGTTTTTCTGATTCCTTCCTTCTTTTCCTTAGCCAATTAGACCAGAACGGAGCAGAGATCATGACAAAACTATTGGTGATGCGAATGAAGTAAATGGAGCTCAAATGGTGGATGAAATGTGAGTTTTGTGTTCTTCGATTTTGTTCCCCTCTGCCTATGGTTATTTCATTTTTATAGCATGACAAAGCTCCATTTGAGGCTGAATCAACTCGCAAGGTATGGGCAAGCATGTCTAAACTAGCTTGTAGGATCTAGGCCTATGGTGGGCGTCGCAGGATGAAGGGACTCGAGGTCGAAGTCAGCAGCTTCAATGGTAGTTAGTAACTCGAGGTATGTCTTTAGTATATTTTGTTTTCATAAATTTTTAGCGATGGACCTAGCAGTCTATTGAAAACTCTCCTCTCTTCTAACTCCTCTCGTCCCCTATGTCTCGTGCTTCAAATTCACTCCCCACGTTTTTCTTACTTCACTCTTTATTTTCTTGTTTTATTCCCTTTTTATAGCTTTTATAATTTTTCCTGAATCTTATTTGTCTAGAATACCTAACCCAGCTGGTAGCACGTTTTGCTACCAACCAAGAGGTCCTAGGTTCGACCCCGTCCTGACTCTCTTCCCTTTTCTCTATTCTTTTTTCTTAATTTTCCTTTTTCTTTCATTTTCTATTTATATTTTTAAAATGATTATTTTAGTTTCAAAAAATTTTCTAAAATTTCCAAAAATCCTTTCTTAATTTTTCTCTTCCTGTTCTTAAATTCTCTCCTACTAAAATATTTATAATTCTATTTATTTTAATTTATTTTAATATATATATATTTATTTAATAAAATTCTAATTCTTATTTCTAAAATTCATATTATTATTTTAAATTTTTATCTTCTTATTTCTACTCCTTTTTCCTTCTACTTTTCTTTATTTTTTATAACTTCTAAATCTATTTTATATTTTTTATCTCAAAATTAGAATATTCTTATATATATTTATATATTTATATATTTATTATTTAATTTATTTAAACTATTTTATTAAAAATTATTAATCTCAGTTAATCTTAATTTCTCCTTCTTAAATAATATGTTTTCTAAATTTAAATTCTAGTCTTAGATAAATTAAATATTTTAAAATTAAATTATAAATTTCTAATTCAAGACTTAATTACTTGAATATAATTTATTTATATATATTTATTTTTATAGAATATTACATATACAAGTCACAAATAATTTTCACTTTATGCTAAAAATTGTTCTATCATACTGTTATTGAATCACTCACAAATATTTATTTTTACAAATTTGATGCTGGAAATGTCATATCCTTAGTGTAAAAATCGCACATCAACTAACCATATGGTTAAAATAGCATATATCACCTTACAAATTATCCAAATCTAAATAATATATTATTTTAGTCCCTCCAATAAAAATTTATACTTTTTAATCCTTCAAATTTAAAAAAAAATAGTTTTAATCCCTCTATCAGAATTTAAAGAACTAAAAAATATAAATTATTATTTAAGAGACTAAAAAATTACTACCTTCAAAAATTAAATTTCTAAAGCTTATGCCTCTAGCTTCTACGCATAGAAGAAAAAGATAGAATAGATGTATGCCTTCAGCTTTGCGTCCTTACATTTCAAATCTCAAATTCCATAAATTAGAGTGAGTTGCCGAAAAGATTGAAAAAAAAAAAAAAAAAAAAGTACAAGAGATGTAATGACACTGTCAAAAAATTGAGTATGGGTGCAATCTGGTACTGTGAGAACAATTTTCTCCAAACTAATTTCCAAAAAGTAACTGCATACTTTTGGAAATTAAATTCTGAAAATATGAAAATTTACATATTTCCGAAATATAATTTCAGAAATGTTGAATGAAACCACATGTACAAGAATATTATTGAAATAAAATTTGACAAACAAAAAACATTTTTTAGATAGGAAAAAGCAAAAAAGAAATGCCCATCTCTCTTTGTGGAAAAGTTGTTACTGCCAACGGGCTTATAGTATAGATCGGTTAGCACTAGTTCAGATCTCAAGATTAAGTGAGATGATGTAAAAACTTCAACCTTTCCCCAGTTTACCAGTTGCTTCAAGGTGCGGCCCAAAAATAAAAAATATTCCTGGAACCGGTGAGATACAACCTAGATCATTATAATCAGTGAAGTAGAACAACATCTGCATATAGGTTAAGCGACGTGGATAATCCTATTCCCATCTACAATCAAATCTACCTGCTAGCAGCCCATGATCAACAATATTTCCAGCCATCTCCATTGTGAACCCTGCTAAGCTGAATGGAAATCAACAAGTGAATTTCAGTGCTTTGGAAGGCCTTGAATCAAATGAAATCGGTATTAACTTATTTCAAACTTACCTCAGCTATTTAGTCCATTAATAAATAACTCCATCGTCATGGATGGATAGTACAAATGCTTCAGACCATTTCAGCTTTTCAGATTCTGGTACAAAGAAATCATCAAGGAAAGGGCTCCAGAGCCCCCCGGGACCAGAAAGAACCCAGCTTACTTTTACTGGTGGTGGTACGGTTAAGTTATGCGTGGAACCTCTGTTGTCCTTCTTCAACTTGGTTTTCTTCTGAGAATCCGGTTTCTCAGAAAACTACAAAAGACATTCAATTAGTTGCTCTGAATGCATTATCAGTTTTCGGTCATTATAAAGTCTATGTAGTTTTGAAACTCACCTTAGATTGAATAGAGTGTTTCAAGGACTTTGGAGTGATTTTCTCATCTTCTGCTACTGAAGAGCGTTTGTGGACAGGTTTTCGGGCACTCCTCACACCACAAGCTCTTTGCTCTCCGGTGCCTGATTTCAGTGCTGACTGAAAAGGAAGCATAAATTAGATTTAGATAGCGACAACGATGCAGCTATATGTTGATATCACCACGTTTTTAATTGTCAAACCAAAAATAACCTATTTGCTTGGTTTTTGCACCTTGGGTGTTGCTGTACATGCATTTAGTCCTGATAAGAAATTCTCAACAGCTCTCAATGAGCACTGCTGTCCTGCCCCAGATTCAGTAAAATTCTGTGGAAAATATAGATTTAAATCAAGTCATTGAAAGAAATTTCAGCCACAAATCTTGATCATCTTACAGTCTTACTCTTTCGTGACTTTAAATTTTTAGGTACGTTGGAGGTGCAGGCAAACAGGGTAGGGTAAGGGGACAGGTAGCATACCATAACTTTTTTACACACAGCTGTGGGAGTGTGTTGCTGCTGTTTCAGCTTCAACTCAACAGCAACAGATGTTCACTTAAAAATTAAAAATTGCCAAATGGAAGGTGCAAAATGGGAAAAAAAATCATGTGATAGAGGACAAAAAGGGAGGAAATTTTGTATGCAATCATAACTAGAAAGCAAGGCATTTTACATAAATTAATGAGACCATAGTTTAACCATAAAACAACAAAAGTCTTATTCCACTAAGAGAGGTCAGTTAGATGAATTACGTATCATTTAGCTTGATTAAAGACCAAAACTTCAGAGATAAAATAGTTCAACCATGTTGACAGAAAATCATTATTGCCAAATATTGAGCTAACAAAATCAAAGACAAGTAAATTAAAAAAAAAATAGCAAATAATCAAATTCTCAAATTCTTGTCCATATGTCTGTATTCTAAGAGCAAAACAGGCTTCTATTCAATCCATATCCAAACCAAAACCTAACAAACAAAGATGAGAACTTCATAATCAGGCTGATAACAGGTGAGAGCCTCCATTGTGAATGGCAGTCGTCTCTCACATTCAGCAAATTTGGCACTCGCACTCCTGCTGTGGTACATCCATACTATGCTGTGAGCTGAGCAAGCTGGTCTCTGATACCAAAAGATGTACAGAACCCACTGCCAAAGCCTAGCCGATGAGAGAGGAAAGCTTCCACTGTAAGTGGGAGTCCCATTTCTCAAACCAAATCAAAAAAGGACTCAAGCTACTGCATCACAAACACAGGAGTTTTGTATAGCCTTTTATTTATTTTGTTTTACAAAGAGTGAATGTGACTTCCATCATATATATTAAAGCAACATGTGCACAAGGATATATATACTTAGCTCATTATCAGGAAACAACTTAATAATTAAACGGATCTTTTTCCTACAGCCTTGTAAACCAAATGATTACATTTTCTTTTGAGAAAAAAATAGTTATAAATCAGAATGTAGCGGAGACAACAGTGTGTGTAAAATAGAAATGCCCTGTCTGTAAGATTAGTGTAAAATCAAAATGTTCAATGTTTCTGCTCTTCGAGTTCTTTCTGGGGGAATTCAGACTGATTTCATTATGTTTTCAAACATCAAGACAAACTCAACTGTATTTCATTCCAAAAAGGCACACACAGTTGCAAAAGATACAAAACATGAAATTAGAACTCACAGAGTTTTCATTTCTTGATATCATTCTGTTAGCAATAACATAATCTACGGTTTGTCCTGCTAGATATCTCTGAACAGATAACAAAGAACGAAACTTCCTTCCGGTGCCTGGCTCATAGTAATACTGAAGAAAAAAAAAGAAGATAAAATCCTTGCAAAATGGGTAAGAATAGCCATATGGTTGAATCGAGTGTAACTAAGAGAATAACAGAAATGATTTGCAATGTAGGGTTCACATGAGTTGTCTATGGTGGTATATCGGACATGCATGCATGAATAAATAAAGAATAATAATTGATGAGTGGCAAGTAAAAGAGGGAGCATAGCAGGCAGCCACCTTGTCAACGTGAGACTTAGAGGGACGGGGCTTTCTCTCGACCAACCAACCATCGGGAAGACGAAAATGCGAGGAACTGACAATCTGCAATTCCTTTGGAATGTTGGGATTGTGATTAAGCTGTTCGTTTTGAGCTTGGAAGTGGGGTGGGCTTGCCATGATGATGCTACTGTTGTTGCGAAGCAAATGCAAAACTGAATTTTCTATGCACATGCATGGTCCGCACAAGTCACCTGCTCTCTCACACTCAACATATCTTCTTCATTTGCAGAATTTTTACCCCGCCAAAGTAAATGTAGGCAATTGAGACGGATTTATCTTCATTTCTATTTCATCTCAATTTTTTATCCTTTTATTTATTTAAAATCAAGTTTCACTTTATTAAAACCCCAACTACATGAAATGACACTATTAACTTTATTTGTTACCTCATAATATTAATTTAAATATTATATAAATCAGAGATAAATTTATATCAATTATTATATTATTTGATTATTTTTAATAGAATAATCTTATTTTAGAAATCTTTTATCTACGTTTATGAGATGTTATTTTAATTTTTTTATTTATTTTTATAAAATTTTATTTTAATTAGTTTATTGATGTTTTATAATATAAAATTTAAGATATGTTTTATTATATATAATTTATTATGCATATAATATTTTTTTATACAAAGTATTATTTATTAAATAATTTTTTTATTATTAATTCGTAGTTGTTTAAAAATTTATATTTTTTACAAGAATATTAGACAATAAATTGAATTAAGGTGACTGAAACATAGTCTTTTATAAAAAAATATACCAAGTCATTTTTAAAACGTGAACTTGTCCAAATCCACCTTAAACAAAACTAAGTTAGCATATTGAATTGGATCATGTTCACATTAAAAATAAGAAAAATTGAATTAAAAAAAACTTAACTTATTAATTTTTAATTTGTGGGAGTAAATAATGTTACTATTGACTTATCTCATTTTGTTAGTTATTTTAAATTTAAAAGTTGATTATAATAATTACCACTTTATTATTATTATCACGATTAAATATGATTTTAGATATCTAAATATTAATTTATTAATTTTAATCTTTCAAAAATAATTTCATTATATTTAGTTTTTGAAATTTTTAAAATTCTTCTTTTAAGTCCTTCATTTTAATTTGTTAACATTTTTTTGTTAAATATAGACTATATTCGGAAAAACTAATTAAATAGTTAATTAGAAACTGAAAAGTTAATTTATTGAATCATAAGTATGGTAAAATTATATTAAAATAGCAGAAAATATAAATTAATAAATATATACATATTTAAATAATATTTTTATATAAATTTTAATTTTATTTTATTAATAAAATATATTTTAAGATATTTATACTTTTAATTTTTAATTAATTTTAAAGACTTGT
>JAMLFT010012572.1:0-10340 GCA_026544285.1 Pachyrhizus erosus
CTAACCCACTAATTTCATGCACAAAGTAGTGGGTAGTTTCCTAAAAAATAGGTCAACAATTGACCACTTGCTAACAGTTTTCATATTTGTACACTTGCTTCATTATTGGTTTATCATCAACCATTTGAAATTGTAATCATTTACATTACCTACATCATCGGCTCAATAATCTCATTACTTTCCTCAAGAGGAACAGTAGGGGCATCTTTGAATAAAATGTAGTCAACCTCAATTTGTTCGAAGAAGATGATAAACTTTTGTGACAATCACTTATAATTGTTTTCATCAAGTGGTTCAAGCTTCGAAATATCAAGCAAGGCTTCATTAAGTAACAAAGCCATTGAAAATTGAATTTTCTTTCAAAATGTTAGAAAATAAAAAGAAATTGTGTCATGGTAAGAACCATTATCCTAAAAATAAATTCCGCCATAATGACTCGTATACTTGAGACCAAACACGTTGAAATCTCACAAATTATGTCCAGAAAAATTAGAGACAAGAAAATAATAAAGATAGAAAGTAGAGAAAAATTGTTGTATATGTGGTCTCATATTGTTGTCCTATATATATTGTATAAAAAAAATTGATCCGTTGATAAGCCTTAAAACATATCATTCAATTGTTATTATCGAAATCAAAGTATTTGAATGACTACGATTCAACGTTTATGCCAATAAAGATACCAACGTGCCTGCCAATTGAATGGCTTATAAATTTACCAACGTATAAATTCATTCTGAATGTTATAAGAAATAAAAGCTGCCAACAGATGAATGAATTTAAGTTATCATTATTATAATAGTAATTATTGTGAGATGGTGCTAAGTTTGCATGGAGGAGGAGTGTATCAAATGTATTTTTTTAATTTAATTTAAGGTTCGAATACCATTTTTGTTTCTATTTTTATGTCATTTCTTTTAGTGTTTATAAAATTGTTGTTTGTTTGTGGTACCTATAATATTTTACTTTTTTAACATTTAACTTAAGAAGTAATTGAAAAAAAAAAACATAAATGATGGTGTGACATATGCTGGAACACCTTTGTCCATGTGATAAGGTTGCGTAGAGGTACGTTGGTCACATAATCATTTTTGTTACATAATTGATGCTAAGGCGGGTTAGGACGATCAGCTCCGTCGGATTCAATTTATTTTGTTACTAATTTTTTAAAATTAGTTACAAACTGACTAAGATTATTTTTCCGAATTAATTAGCTACTTATTTTATGCTACCATCAATATTGTAGTAATTTCGTATTTAATATGTAGTTAATTTTTTATTAAAATTAGTTACAATTTAGCTACTAAATTTGTTGTAGCTAATTTCGAAAGTTCTTGCAGTGTATGCAAGTGTCTTTATGGTTTTTATAAGAATACTACATAAATATAGGTTTTGTTAGCTCCTAATATTTACAAGTTTTTTGTATTATTAATTTTTAAAAATAAAAAATTATTTTATAAAACACAACTCAAACAACCCCTATATCTCACTGATTTGGTTTTGCTATGGATTGTCAAGCTAAGAAGGCTCCTATATATAGACTAAATGCTAATATGTACAAGCTTGGGTTGGGACTTAGGATTAAGTTGCAAGTCGTGTTTTATTAGCCATATTTTAGTTAGGGGAAATTAAATGCACCATTGACCCTTGTATTTTTTTTTTTTCTGCTAAAATATCAATTTGATTTTTAAAAATAAAGTTATTTTATTTTAATCTTTTCTAAAAAAATTATTTTAATTATTTAAAAAAATTATTTTAATCTTTATTGTTAAATAATAATATTAAATAATGACATGATAATAATTTTTATAATCTATAATAAAAAATTATATATAATTATTTTATCAAATCTTATACTATTGTTAATATTATTGTTATGTTATCATTTAATAAATAATAAATTAAAATAAAAAAATTATTTAATAAGAAAGATTAAAATAAAAAATTATTAAAAAAATTAAAATTAAATTTTTTAAAAAAAAGAATTAAAATAAAAATATATACTTTTAAGAGATTAAATTTATATTTAAGTTTTTTTAATAGCATTGACCCTTGTTTAATTACGCTTTAGGCTGCGTAGTGCTCTACTTTCTGAATAAATAAAAAGGTATGGCTAAAAGAGTCATTGGGTCATCTATAACATATAATAATTATAAAAGAGAAAATTTAACAATAGTGAATAATATAAATGATGATGATATACAATATGATAAAAGTAAAACTCACGATATTTAGGACAAATTAGAATTTGTAAAATAGATGATATTCACAACTTCAATTTGCTCGTAAACTCATCACACGAGCACAGAGACGTATTATACATTCAACAGTATTTCTACTTGTGCAATATCATTAGTAGTAAGAAAGGTCATGAGAATCCATTCTTCTAGTTACACGAGATTTTATTCATGAAATATCTAAGTACCAAGTAGCACTGCATTGTCTTAATCACGAGTCTTGCCCAGAGTTTGTGCAGTAACAGCTTCACCAGCGTAATAGCAACACCTTCTGCAACCTCCGTTGTATGTCCGGCCACCACAACAGCTATAGCGACAGTAGCCACCACCATGACCAGGATAGCCACCACCATGACCAGGATAGCCACCACCATGGCCAGGATAGCCACCACCATGGCTAGGATAGCCACCTCCATGACCAGGATAGCCACCACCGTGGCCAGGATAGCCACCTCCATGACCAGGATAGCCACCTCCATGACCAGGATAGCCACCACCATGGCCAGGATAGCCACCACCATAGCCTGGATAACCCCCTCCATAGCCTCCATCGGGATATTTGGCATCACCCACTCCATTTGCCACTTTAACAACCACAGAAAAATTACTTTTTGGATATGGTTCATGACTACTATGTGTTTGCAGTTTCCACTAATTTTTATGTGATACTATCTATTTTTTCAATTACGTATCATGTAAAAATTATTTTAGATTATGGTACTTTTGGGATCACATAATAATTTTTCCATTGGGTATATATATTTTGTGTGGTAAGAAAATTATATACAAAGGAAAAAGAAAGAAAATAATAAATGTAATTGGTGGTGGGAAGAAAAAAAAAAGATAGGGAAAGATTTAATTGGGTGAACGTAAAAATTGAAGTGTTAAATAATGGAAACATGTATACTCCATTGAAAAATATACAACACACTGAAAGAAGAGTGCATTAGGATCCAATGAATAGAATTAGAAACCGCTAGTTTTGTAAACATTTTTTTAATTTAAATATTTGTTGATAAAATTATTAATTTAAATATTTCACTAACAAATATTTTAGGGATATTAATTAAAAACTAGTAAATATTTTGAATAAAACATTGCAGTGAAAGTACTATAGAAATTGGAACGAAAATAAATTGCAGCCTTCTTTATAATTTTATTTTTAATTCTTTAACTACTGTTTTAAGGACATTTGCTAGTATCTCTTCTTTAAAATACACATAACAACATAAGACAATTAAAATGATGTATAACTTACCCTCCTTTGAATTCGTGGATGCAACCTCTGAGGAGACGAAAAGGAGCATGGCCAACAGGCCTAGGATCAGCATTGCCATCTTTAAACCCATTTTTCAGTAGTAAACTACAACGGATGTACTAAAATGAAATATTTTTGGTAATGAAGGATGAGAACATTAGTGGGAAAATATCCTCTATATATAAGAGGGGAGGAGAGAGAAGTAGAACCTTTCTCTTAACTTGGTTGTTGTCGTGTATTAATTCAATCTTATCTAAAGAGTTGAGAATGAAGAGTTGTTCTTGATCTCTAGCTCAATCTCCTTCTCCATTTTGAATGGTAAAAGATTGTAGGCTCTGACGTTGAAGCAGAGCAATTATTGTACGTATATCAACCTGCTATGTATCAACTTGCTTGGAACTGAAAAGTGAAGTAAAGACGCCTGCCGCCGTCTGTTAGCTTGCTATCATAATCTTATTTAGCATAAACTATAAAATAATTTAAACTATACGTCGAACACTTAACAGTTAACACAATGCATGGATCAGTTAGTAAGAGACTATTTTATCTTAACCTATAACTTCAACTTTGAGTAGAATGTAATTAAAACTCAACATATAATAGTTCTAATCGATTCCAACATGAATACACAATGAGTTAGGATGCTTTTATGATTCTCTTTGAGTCAGGATAGTACATTATATGATTTCAAATATTGATTTAAATTAAATTTAACTAATAATGCTAAAAAGAATAAAAATATTTCAAAAAAATGAAAAATTAAATGCTAGTAAAAGAGAATAACTGTTGAAAGAAAAATGTTATTTGTATAATGAATTATACAACAAAAAGAGGGAGGGAAAAAAATGTGAGATTGATGTGTGTTTAAATTAGTGTCAACAAAATTGATTTGGAATGAAACTGAATATATAAAATTAAATTTAGTTAAAATTGATTTTAAATTTATATGATTTACATTTAAATGTTTTTATTATAAGAATTAGTGGTAAGACTTAAATAATTATTTTTATCTAACACAAAATCTATTTAAAGTTGTTTTAATTCAAAATTAATTCTAGATTTAAATCAATTCCTCAATATGGATCCAAACAAGTGAGAATTTATTTAAAATCATGTTAATTGGTAATGTAATTTTAGAGAATTCAATGTGAAAGTAAACGCACATAATTCATGTCATGGTGAATAGAGATAAAGAGAAAAAATATATATAAATTAAGTTTAAATATAATTTTTATATTCATAAAATAATTCATTTTGATGTTATTATATAAATTGTTAATTTTTTTATTTTAGTACCTCATATTTTTTATGTTTGATTACATTACTTGTCGTTATATCGATTCTGTTAAATAATGATGTAATAGATAATTTGTAGAAAAATTTAACTAAAAAAATTGTACAACAACAAAAAAAAGATTAAAAATTAATACATAATGTATGACAAATAATTTGTAGAGAAATCCAATAAAAAAAATTTCCAGTAATAACAAAAAAAATCAATAAAAAATAATAAATTAATTTTTAATATATTATACACATTTTTCTGTTGCTATTAAATATTTTTTAGCTCAATTTTTCTATAAATTGTTTATCATGTCATCACTTAACAAAACTAATATAATGATAGATAATAAATCAAACATAAAAATAGTAATTTAAGTAATAAAATCAAAATGAACTATTTTACAAATATGAAAAACATATTTAAGCTTATAAAATTATTGTGTGAATTGTTATAAGAATAAAAAAATATTTTAAAAATATTCTAATCTTTAGTAAAAATTCAAAAGGATGGATTATCTTCACGAGCCACCTAATGTCACTTAAAAAAGATGTTCTCATAAAAGACTTAATGAACTGGGTAAATAGTTAATTTGGTATCTAAGAATATTAAAATTTAAAAAAAATCTTGAAAGTGTAATTTGTTTTCCACTTTTATCTTATTATTAAAAGACTTTCAATAAAATAATGCTTGTACTCATATGACACACGATTTGTTTACATGACAATTGATTGTGTACACATAGATAATATATAATAATTCGGCATGTAAGTAATTAATGAATTACATTTTTTGGAGACCAAAATAAAAATTCACCCTAGTAATTTTCGTTGTATGGTTTGATCATAGCTTAAAGATTAATTACAATGTTAATTTCATTGATATCATCTATGAATCAACAACTCATACCATCTACAATAAATGAAATTACTAACTTACAAGTTAAACACCATTACTTATTCATAGTCTTTACTAATATTTATATAACACATATTTAAGTTTTTCAATTTAAAAAAAATTAATAACACTCAACTATGTCATATTTAGACTAATGGAAATTATAATAATTTAAAAACTATCTAATAATTTCTCATCTAATTGTCGCAAATACAGATCACAAAAAAAATTAATTATTTTCTTAATAAAAAATAATAAGTACTATTTTATTCTCGTATCTTTAGATGTTTTTTTTTTCTATTGATATTTCAAAAATTTTAAGTATAATTAATTTTTTTAATATATCCTTATTTAATATTTCACTGTCAATAGCACAAACATCAAAGATCAAAGTATTAAATAAGAATATATAATTTTAAATATAATAATATTTTAATTCCATTGAATATTTCTCAATTTATGTGCATTAACCTTAAATGTCTAAACATATGGAAAAGAGGTAGGAATTATTTATAATTTTATTTGCCCACTTCTATAGAAGTAATTTGAATACTGTTTGAGATTTAACATTTTAAAGTACAAGATAAATATGTATTTTTTATAATTAAAATTTATAATACATAAATACTTTATATATATAAATTATATTGTAATTAAAGTCATAATAAATAAATTTTTTAATCTTATAAACTATATATTAAAATAAAGATCGAGTTTAATTTGTTTAACATATTTATAATTTAATTAACTTTTAATTTTTTGGAAAATTTCCTTAAATCATCTTTTAACTTTTACTAAATTTAAAACTTAGTGAAACATTTTAATACTTGATAATAATCTACTGATAGAAATATGTCTCAACAAGTGGAATAATATAGTTTTTTTTAGAAAAGAAAAATGACATGGAAAAGCATCGCGTAGGATTGTGGAATCTTAACTATGTTGGCATCCCGTGTGGTATGATATAGTCAGGTTTATATAATTTTAATTTTTTATGATATACATAAACGAGTAATTCACAAGTTGTTAATATAGAATTTGTAGATTTATTTTAATTAGGATAAATTAAATGCAACATTGACCCTTGTGCAATTAGGCTTTAGGTTGCTGAGTATTTTAATTTCTGAATAAATAAATATGGTTATAACTTATAAGGGTCTTCTATAACAACATGATAAATATATAAAGGAAGAAAGTAAACAATAGCGGATGATATAAACGATGATGAAATATAATAACGATAGAAATAAAACTTACTGTATTTAGGACAAATTAGAATCTCTAAAATAGATGATATTCATCACTTTAATTTGCTCTTAAACTTATCACACATGCACAAAGACGTATTGTACATTCAACACTAATCCTACTTGCGAAATATATCTTTAGTGGTAAGAAAGGTCATGGGAATCCATGCCTATCGTGACACGAGATTTTATTCATGAAATATCTTAAAAGTGTAGAACTGCATTGTCTCAATTGTGAGTGTTATCCTGAGTTTGTGCAGCAACAGCTTCACCAGCGTAAGAGCAACACCTTCTGCAACCTCCATTGTATGTTCGTGAACCGCAACAACCATAGCGACAATACCCTCCTCCACGACCTGGGTAGCCACCACCACGCCCAGGGTAACCACCACCATGCCCAGGATAGCCACCACCACGCCCAGGATAGCCACCACCATGCCCAGGATAGCCACCACCACGCCCAGGATAGCCACCGCCATAGCCTCCACCAGGATATTTAGCATCTTCCACTCCATTTGTCACTTTAACAACAACAAAACATAGTAAACCATTTACCATAAAAAAAATTATTTTTACACACCTATTAAATGTGCAAGACTACTAGGTGTTTATGATCGCAATTAATTTTGATATAATGCATAACTAATCTTATTAATAACACACAAAATTCAATTATGTATTATGTGGAGATTGTTTAGGGCTATGATAGTCCTTATCATATAATGATTTTTCTATTGGATGTATATACTTTCTGAGGGAAGAAAATGATAAAAAGGAAAAAAAAAATGATAAGTGTAATTGGATGGGGGAAGAAAAAGAAAGATAAAGGTAGAACCGGACATAAGTAAGATGAACAAAGAAATTGAAGTGTGAAAGTGTTAAATGATAACTACGTATCCCATCGAAAAACGACACAAAATACCGAAAGGGGAATCCATTATGATCAAATGAATAGGATTAGAAACCTCTTGTTTTGTAACCATTTTTTAACTTTTAATTTAAATGTTTCACCAACAAATATTTTAGGGATGTTAGTAAAAAAAAATGCTAAACATTTTTTATATAATATAAAGCAGTGAAAATACTATAGAAATTACAACAATATATTGTAGCATTTTATAATTTTTATTTTTTAATTCTTTAACGAGTGTTTTAAAGACATTTGCTAGTATCTTTTTCTTTAAAATATTCATAAAAATATAAGGCAATTAAAATGATGTATAGCTTACCCTCTTTCGAATTCGTGGATGCCACCTCTGAGGAGACCAAAAGGAGCATGGCCAACAGGCCTAGGATCAGTATTGCCATCTTCAAACCCATTTTTAGTAGTGAAAACTACAAAGGATATGTACTGAAATGAGATATGTTTGGTAATGAAGGATGAGAAATTAGTGAGAAATATGGTGTATATATAGGAGTGGGGGGGAGAGAAAAGTAGGACCTACCTCTTAACTTGGTGGTTGGCGCAGTAGCATGTATTAATTCAGTTTTATCTAAAGAGTTATGAACCGAAGAGTAGTTGTTCTTGATCTACAGCTCAACTTTCTTCTTCATTTTGAATGGTAGTAAAAGATTGTAGGCTCTGTAATTGAAGCAGAGCCATTATTGTACATGTATCAACCAGCTATGTACAACTTGCTATGTACTGAAAAGTGGTGAAGTAAAATATAAAAATTTATTATATTTAGCATAAAATATAAAAATCATTTAAACTATATATCGAACACTTGACTCAATGCAATGATGCATAAATCAGTTTTTTTTAAAGCCCGATGCATACATCGGTTAATAAGAGAATATTTTATTTTAACCTATAATGTCGAACACTTGCTCGTTGCAGTATTTTTTCTACAATAGTTGTTTTGTAATATCACATTCTCCATTGTAATTCCTTTCGAAAAAATTTATGTAGTATGACGTCAAAATTATTTTTTGTAGCAGTAACTTCAATAAAAGTTGTGATTTACATGTTCAGCACCAGTATAAGAAGAGAATATATTTGAAATAGAATTTGGAATCTCCAATGCGGCTTTACGAGGCAAACTTAGTGCCATTATTCGTAAGACTCTGAAGTCAGTATTTACAATCTTTTGCTTATTAAGCTTACTTATATATATAATTATCTTTGATCTAGTGTAATGCTTCCAACATGATTATGTATTTGGATATCAATCATAAATATATATTATTTTCAAAATATTTAATTAGTGTTTGGATATTAATCATATATATTCAAATTGTCACTTAAATGATCTAATCACGTCGAATAAATAATCAAATTAAATAAAATAAAATGAGCTAACTGACACATAATTCATCAAAATATTAAACAAACAATGACATTGATAATAATAATAAATATTATATTTTATTAAATGTGTATAAATTAAAGAGACAGTGATGTTTATTAATATAATATGTCAAGTTTAAAATTTTAAACTGAAATTTAAATTAGGATTGAGTAAAATTATTATATTTTTAAACATTGATTTGCTTATAAAAAAAGGATATTTTAATTTGATTAATTGTATCAAGATTTAAAATTAAAATCAAATTAAAATTGAGCAAGACTTTAAGAAATAGTACTCGAAAGGAAGTGAATCTCTTATATTTTAAATTAGAATACACAAGTTGAAGTGAATCTCTTACCCTCCTCGCTTTCTAAATAAGACATTTTTTTAATATTTTTTTACCTTCTCTCTTTGGATGAGCATTTTATGTACCACTTTTATAACTTCTAAAAAAATCTCTTAATTATCTCAAGTTACTATTTTTTTTTTTAACTTGTATATTTAATCTTCTTAACTCTTTATCTCTTTTAGTCTATTTTCTTTTATCTTTATTTCCAAATTAAATCTCAATAATTTAAATAATTACCAATAAATAAAAATTACTTTTATCAAATATAAATTATCTCTTTTATCTTTTAGTCTATTTTCTTATAGACATTTTTAACAGATTATTTTTTACCCATATTTTATTATTTTATCGTTTTCTTTATTTGTCCATTTAAACATTTACTTACCTATTTGAATTTTGAAAGTTTAAGAAATATTTTTTTAATTATATTATCATCTTACCTTTCTTTAAACAGTGTAAGTTATGCACATATTATAAATGAAAATGAAAAAAATAAAATAAAATCCATATTAAGAAGTTAAATTTTAGCATAAATAAAAATATGAGTTTCATTTTCTTTAATTTATGTACTTTTTTTTAAGTGAATAGATAAAAAAAAAAGTTTTAACATCTTGATTTCTATAAAATAGAAGATTCTTTATTTTAATTATTTAAAATTTTTTGTGTTGATTTTAATTTAATGATTTTTTTATTTTAATTTATATTTTCAAGTAATAACATTAAATAGTGATCTAACAAAAACATTGAGAGTTTATTAATTAGTTAAGACAACAAATAAT
>JAMLFT010012573.1:0-10340 GCA_026544285.1 Pachyrhizus erosus
CTCTATTACTTTAAATTTTTGTAAGTTAAAAATTGATAAACAAAAATAAATATATGTAAAATTTAATTTTTTAAATATTTAGTAATTATTTATTTATTAATTTTATTTCTAAAAATCTTAAAAAAATTTCTTCTTGTATTTATTTTATCCTCATCTAATTTCTTTATTATAATTTATTTCTTCTGGTTATAAATTTTTATTTGTATATTTTTCTTCAAAAATATTTCTTTAATAAATTATTTATTCATTAAATTTTTATTTTTCAAATTACTTAAATTATTATTATTTATTTAATATTTATCAACTAATTAAATAAATAAATAATTCCTATGTCTAAACTAATAAAAAAATTCTCAAATAATAATTTATTTTTATATAAAAGTAGGATGTTACAGTTAGTCTATACAAATCAAAGAAAGAAATAAGAAAAGGTGAAAATATAAGATACTTTCAAGTTTGATATATATTAATATAAATATAGAAATAGTCCTTATTGAAATAAAAAGTAAAAAATATTTAATACATTAATCATAATCATCTTAATTAATTTTAATTTAAAATATATATTAATCTTAATAACCTTAATTATTATAATTATAAAAACTATGATTTAAATAAAAAATTATCATAATTATAAAAAAATTCATAAAATTGAATAATCTGATTATCAAAATCAAGATTTATTTAAGATTTAATGATTTAATTAATTAATTTAATTAAAATAAATATTTTTATAAAAACTTGTTATTATAAATTATAAATAAATATAATAACATGATAATACATTTTTATGAATTAAAAAAAAAAAATAAATAAATTTAAGATAAAAAATAATAAATATAATTATACTTCATAATATTTGTATATATGACAAAATATTATTTTATAATATATAATTGATATAATTAATTTATTATTATTATTATTATATAAAAGCAAATTTCATTTAATATTTAATATTTTAATTGATTAATTTAATTAAAATATATGTTCTCCTTAATTATTATAATTAAATATAATAATGAGTTTTATTAATTAAAATAAAAAAAATATGAATTTAAATGACAATTACTCTCATCAAGGTAAGATGCTGGTCTTGGTTCTCATATAAGATAAGAGATACAAACTTTATATTCTCATATTGTGCATTAATTTAGTGGGATATATATTGTCGTAACGTATATTGTAGGGCTGATGTTATTTTATTGCGTTTGAATCTTGGTTTAAAGTATCCTAGTATTTTATATTAAAATTTTCTTTTGCTTATAAAATATATTTCTTATAAAGAAACAAGGAAATGACGATTGCAATATAAGAAGATATTAAGTGAGATTTCTTAGTTATCTGTAAGAAATAAAAATAAATAAAAATAATTTATCATATTATTGATTAATATTAAAAAATAAATGGATATAATATTTTTAAGTGATAATTTGATTACCAACTTTTAATGTTAACTTCATATATTGTTAAATAATTCAGATTTACTGTTCTTGCATTTTTAAAATGAGAAAACATATCTCACTAGATATATCCCTTGCTTTTACTACATGTCTTTATTTAAAAAATTAACAATATCTAATAAAAAATATTTTTATTTAATATATTAAATAATTTTTAATTTATTAAATATAGTTGTTGTTAAAACATTGGTTAAAGAGCATCTAGAATAATAAGAAATGACGTTTTTCGTTTCACGTCTTTTTATATATAGGAAATATTTTTTAAAATGAAAATAAGATAAACTTTGTTGTCTCTTTTAATTTTTTAAAAAATCAAATAAAAAGATAAAAAATATATCTAAAATAGATAAGTTATATACAATATTAAATATAATATTGCTTATTTCATGTTGAAATTATATAACTATTTTATGTATCATCCAACAAAAAGTAATCATTAATATAAAAAAATTATAATTTTTGAAACTGAAAAATTAATTCTTCTTATTTATCAAGGACATTATAATCTATTTGCATGCGTGAAGTGTCGCGTAATGGAGGAGAGTTAAAAGCATAATCAATGTATTGCACTTTTATTTTTGTATATTTGGAGACCAAATTCAAAATTTTTATTTTTTAGGGATCAATATGTTAGTGTGTCACACTTTTAATGATCAAAATATGTATTTATTCATTAAATTAAAAAATAATGATTGGAATCGAGTCTCCCTTAATGGATAATTTAAATGGAGCTAAACAAATTTTTAAAAAAAATTAAAAATTCAAGAATTAAATATAATAAAATTATGGTTTAAATATAAATTTAATTTATGAAAAATATGATCATTTTTATTTTTATCTTTTAGAAACTGATTTTTTTATTATTATTATTTATTTTAGTCACTATTATCAAGTATCAATATTAAATGAAATTGTAGTAATGATTTTGACAATTCAATGACTTATCATATTGTCAAAATGTTTATTCTTTTTCAATAAATTATATTTTTAAATTATGTATTCAAAATAGTTAATAATATTATATTAGTTAATAAGAGATTTAAAATATAAATTAACAAAAAATACTATATATGATTGTCATCTTAAACTTTTTTATATTGTGACAAGTCATTATACTCTCAACATTATTATTGTTATGTCATCATTTAATAGATAATAGAAACTAAAAAAATAATTATTTGATATCAGATACTAAAATAAAAAAATCTTTAAATGATCAAAATTAAAAAATAAATTTTGAAAAACTAAAATAAAAAAAAAATATTTTTCAAAAGAAAATTCATTCTTAAGCTTAAAATTATTTTTAGAAGAACAAAATGGATGGTCCATATTTAAAAAATCAAAACTATATCTCACAAAAACAAATTACTTTTTCATATGAAGAATGGACAAATGGTGTGATCTATTAGTTCAACCAACCCATCACATTTCTTGTACATGTAAATTGTTATGGACTTAATCAAAGCCTCATCTAAGCCAATGATTAAGGTATGCCAAGTTTTGTGGAGTGAAGGGTTATGTAATATTGCTACGGAGAGGAAGAGGGACTTTCATAAGCGGTGGTGGTCTTGTGAGGGTGGAGGTGACTGTTGTTACGGTCACAGTTTGTCATTTTCGGGAAACCAACCTTGTAGAGAGAGATAGGAATAAGAGAGTTTATTCTTTGTTTTAAAAAAACTAGGGCTGCAAAAAGAGAAAAACAAAAAATAACGTGAAACAGGCAACAGATTAGATGATCCGTGTCTAGAGTACAAAAAGTTTGTGATGGATCTAGAAATTTTAAGTTCTCATACAAAAATTTGTGGCATTAAAAATTTTATATATTATTTTTTTAAGGTATAAATATATATGAGAAATGCCACTTACACTATTATCAATTGAAATTTATTAAAAATATTTTTAAAAAATCGATTTTTAAATTAGGTAAGAACGATTAAATAAATAGTGAAATTTATCAAAATTAATTATTTTTAATTAATTTTAATTCATTATATAAAAAAATGTTATAATGAGAATGTTTGAAAAATATTTTAATATTTCTCAATATATATTATAATTGTTCTCTATGAGCTTTTATATCCTGAAACCAATTGATAATTTTCTCATTTTTGCATCCAATTGTTCATGATAATCAAGGGGATATGAGGTGAAGGAGAAAAAGGAAGAAGCATAACCGACGAACCAAAATACTCATTCTACATAATTAGCATTAAAATTTTAGTATAATAAGCTTTTAAATGCACAATTATCCTCTGAATATGAGTCTTGGAAAACAACGAAAACCTACAAAACTAGGGGGAGTATAGACCCATCCCTCTCATTGGTTGTATGTACAAAATATTTGTAAAACTCATCAAGAAGATTACAAATGGTGCTAACCAAAGTCATCAACGAAAGACAATATTTGACTATATTAGAAAAAAAAAAAAAGAATATGCTAGATGGGGTATTATTTTTAAACAAGATAATAGACAATACTTATGGATACTTGTTTTTTAAAGTTGACTACAAAAAAAGTCTACGATTCATATATTGAGACTTCTTACATTACATTATGAATAGGATGTGGTTTAGTAGTAAGCGGATTGGATGGATCAAAAGGTTGCATAGAGTTCACACTATCTTAGTAGTAGCTTTTCTTCTTTGATCATGCCATTATCAGTTTTAAGCTTTCGGCTCAACAGGTCAATGCATTTCGTACTCTTGATTCG
This sequence comes from Pachyrhizus erosus, assembly GCA_026544285.1. Taxonomy (NCBI): domain Eukaryota; kingdom Viridiplantae; phylum Streptophyta; class Magnoliopsida; order Fabales; family Fabaceae; genus Pachyrhizus; species Pachyrhizus erosus. Next base: position 4,175 of record JAMLFT010012573.1, read on the forward strand.
GTATATTTGGGGTTTGTGCTCATGCTTCAATATATTTGAGGTTTGGTCTCATGGTCCAACATAGGTATCTCTTGAGGCCCATGATCCAATATATTGAGTTTTTGGTTCACAACTCGCTACATTTTCAACCTCTTGGTCTCTTGATTAAGAAAAATAAGAAAAACAATAAAATGAGGAAATATCATAGTCTATCCTTAAAATCTTTATGCAATATCGAAATTATTACACTGAAAAACTGGATGAATTTACAAACTTAGTCAGCAAAATGACACAAAATTGAAAGAACACTACAGGACCAGACATTCTTTTCTTTCACAAAGACGTAGTGGACGTACACTTGTAAACAGATTTGGATGAGTTTGCACGGTCTAAAACTAATACTGAAAATTTTCATTCTCATTTATTTTTAAGTTGATACGTGTTTGAAAACATAGGTTTATTTTAGTGGTTGTTTTATTTGACATAACAATAGTGAATGATCAAAGTCACATGCCTGTTGATTTTCCTTTCCTCAGCCTTCACAAAAAGTATTCTTTAGCTATTAATTAGATACAAATTTATTTTAGGTAAACACTAACTGATTTACTTAAATAAACTCAATTATATACTTTATCAAATGATAACTAATTCAAAATAAAAAACATAAAAACTCCGCTTAGCTACGAAACTTGTGACCATGCTCATTGGTATGTATCTTATCCATGATGGAGTCAAATACAGGCTCTGAACCAGGAGGAAATTTAGGTACTTATTTATATTATTCACAATTCTTATAGACTAAAAAATTTCCTTTGAGATTGTGAAAAATCTTAGAAGACCATGTTACGTAGTCCTTGAATTCTCAAATTTTTAAAGACACGAAGCCTCACAAAACTTTCAAAGAGATTATGTTGTTTAAGAATTCTTGACCTTACAAAATAGGAATACATCAATGGAACAATGCACATGCAACCATTGACCAAACTTCATCTTTTGCTCCACACACAAGACAAACAATTGTAATACCTTCTGACTCAAACATCTTACAAATATTTCATGAGATTTTTTATTTTTTTTTGGATTTCACATATTTGTTATGAAGTTTCAGTAATGTTTGCAAGTACAGTCACTGAGTGCTGTTGACTTTATGTTTTCATCTTTATTGATAAGGGAAAATATACTTACTTTAGTATTTGATAATCAATTGTACAATTTTCTCCTAATTATTTTATCATCTTAGACCGTTATACCACATAAATATTCCTAAGATTTTAGTTTCTAATCAAGTTTAATAGTATGTGTAATCTAGTCCACCTCATTTAATAGCACAAGACTCAGAGTGATGTATTTTTAATGTCTACATATAGACTAAAGACAAATTCACTAATTGTCATGGTGCGGAAAGAAACAAAACACCAAAATGTCATTCCAAATATTTAAAATGGAATTTTACGTAAGACCCAAAAAAACAGAATACCCTAAATTAATGTCTAAGCTGGTCATGATAGATTCAAATCACAAGTTTGCTTGTATATAATTTTTGTCTCCACAATTAAAAAGTAACATCTCATTAAGAAAGAGTATTGCTATTTAAATAAATTAACAACTAACATCTACCAATAAAAAAAATCCAACGTAACACAAACAATCATCAATCCAATAAATAACACCATTCACACAAAGGCCTCTCATACATGAGAGCTAAGGGTGTTTCCGGAGTTAGAACCCTCTATGAAATGTCGTCACCAAGAGTAGAAACCATGAACAGTGGCACGGGATGCTTCTCCATCATCTGCATTGAAGTGGTTCTTATATAAGAAATCGATGCTTCTATAAGCACGTCTTCTTAATTTTTAAGTGGGGCCACTTTTCTAATGTGTGACAGTTTTTTATATTAAAAAATTTTAAACACTGATTTTTAATTTTCATCTGCACAACTTTTTTTAAAAGAAAATACTATACTATTTAATTATGTAATTTTAGTTATTTATATATATTTAAACAAAATCTAATTCATAAAAAATAGTTTATTTTTATTTTTTATTATTAATAAAAAAACATTTTACAAAAAAATAGTATAAATAAATTCTTTAATAATTTATAATATAATTGTAACATCCTATTTTTTATATAACAAAATTATAAATTTAATTTATTTTTCTCCAATTTTAATATTATAGTTTTGTCAAAATAGGACTTAGAATTTTAGATTCTAGAAAAAATATTATCTAATAGATAATATTTAGAAAGAAAAAGAGAGAGAAAAGGAGAAAAAGATTTTAACTAGTTAAATTTAATTAAAATCAACTTAAAATAATAATATCAATCAATTCTAAAAGAAAAATAGATTTTTGATATGTTCGGACAAAATAAAAATAAAAGGAGAAAGAGATAAAAATTAGAAAGTCAGAATCAAAATTTTTAGAAATTAAAAATAAAATTTTATGAATTAAATATATATAAACAAATAAATATTTAGATAAATAAAATAATAAATTTTATCTAGATAAAATAAATATTTTGTGAGAAGAAATATAAAATCAGTAACAAAAAAATATAAATTAGTTTATATGATTTTCAAAAAAATTTAGAAATAAAAAATATAACTGTTAAAAATTAAAAACAAAAAATAAAAGAAAAATAAAAGAAGAAAAGAAAAGAAAATGGAAAAAAACACAAGGCTGGGTTCAAACCCAGATCTTTGCGGAGCAAAAGAGAAGAGAACAAGCATACCAACTAAGCTACCTGTTATAGGTAGCAAAACAATGGCCCAAATAATATAAGAAGTAAAAAGCGTAAGGTTAAAATGAAAATAAAATGCGAACTAAAAAATGGGTGTAGGCAAGATTTGAAGGTGTGACATGGAGGGCGAGATGGGAATTTGAGACACAGGGGTTGTCATTTGACCGCTAGACTCATCACTGATTATTTTTACAAAATAAACATACTTAAGTCTTCCTCCATAAGCCTTACTGCCATTGAAGTAGCTTTGTCACCTCCTTCTTTCTCGAGAAAAGAACTTCCTCTTCAAAATTCTCCTCGAATCCTCACCTTCTTTACTTCATTTCAATTTAGCAAGCTTCAAAATTATTCATACCACGATTCTGTTGAAGAAATTTGAAGATACATCAAAAGAATCACGAATTTGTGCCTTTGCCGAAGCTTCGTTGGAGCTTCTAAAATCCTCGTTGGAAAAACTTCAAAAAGGTAGGAGTCCTCTATTCTCCTTTTTGTTTCCACAAATTTATTTCTAATTACCTTCCTCACATAATAACACTTTAAACTTATCAAATTGGTGACGAATTGAGGAAAATCGAATTTGAAAAATTTCCCTAACTGCCATGGTTACCAGGCACATTATTTCTTGGATTTTGGTTAAATTTTGATTCAAAAATTTATTCTAAATAAGTATTAGGTGTGACTAGTTATTTTAAAGATGAAAATCCATTAGAATTTGGTGGAATCAATATTGGTATTGAAATTCAAAAATTGATCTCGAAAGGTTATCTAATCTGGTTGATAGCTAAGTCTCGGGCAGCAGAGAGGAATTGGTAGAATAGGAAAAGAGAAGAGGAAGAAAAGTGGGTCGAGGGAAAGAAAGAAAACAATAAGGAGAAGAGGAGGGACTGAGAGGGTGAGAAGAAAGGAAAAAGAAGATGACAAAGGAAGAAGATGAATAGGAGAAGGGTTGTGAATAACAATGAGGGGGTACAAATAGAATATATATATATATATAATGAATAAATAACCAAAATAATATATTTGTTTTATTCACAAAACTTTGGTTAGAATAAGTAAATAAAAAGGAAATTTTTATGAAATTATCAAAACACTCCTAGTTTGAAAAATTATTTTTTTTATAATATAAATTAAGAGAAATGTAATCTAACATTTTGAAAATGAACCTAGAATAACTCTACCATCCTTAGAATTTAGAATGTAGTGGAAAATTTTAGAAAACAAATTTTTGTCTCAAAATGACCAACATACCCTTATAGTAATAAATTAAAGTTTTTCATTGTTTTGGTCCTTCTAAATTTAGGTAGAGATAATCTAAGTAATCCCTAATGATATTGTGTATTATTATGACATTTATAATGATTAGAAATGTAATAGGGAATCCTTAAAGGATAAAATTTTTATGAAATGACCATTTTACCCATGTCCTCTTTTTATGATATATTATTTGATTATTGTGATCATTGATTATGGTTTACTTTCTTGTGTTGTATATATGTTGAATTGCTAGTAGAAATGTGATCTACTACCTCTACTGTTGATAGAGGTTATATATCCATGATAATTGTCTCAATGAGACAGTAAATTACTGAGATAACCCTAGGTTAGAAGATGAACTGAGAAATGCTCAGACAATGATGACATTTATCAAATGATTGCTACGTAAAGATGAAATATGGATGTTATACATAAATATTTGAACATGTCATCGGTACCAAGGTAGAGTTTACAGATGAAATAAGGAAAAGGTAGATTGGGCGAAAAACCCTAACGAGTGAGAAATAAGAATGAAGATTGCAAAAGTTGACCACAAAATTTACCTGATAAATGTACACAGGGTGAGACCTTGGGGATAGATAACGTGCTAGATTGTGAACCACTCAAAGTGAAGAGGGTGTCACAAAATCAGTTTGGCGTCCCCAACAAAGCGGAGCATTACCAAGATTCGATTAAGAGTATCCTAAACCCAATACTAGACAGGATATGTACTTTTGATCATCAACCTAAAATTGCAAACTTGGACTATTATTGACACGCTCGTGTAAGTCCTCCCGGAGTTAGTAGTATTGGAGGCTGCGAAGGACCCTAAATCGAGTAGAGTCCCTAATTAGGCACAATATGGTGAGATAAGAGTCTACATTAGTTAGATACCCATTATTTATGTATGTGTTTGCCTAAGGATAGATGACTCACTCCTACAACCCCCACATTTTTTCAAATACAGATGGTAAAAGAATTTCAACTCCTATTTCACCTATCGATAATACCTCTAGAAGGGAGATGGACTTATGATAGAAATCAGGGAGATGATGTTTTTATGGACTATGTTAGGTTCACCTTTAGGCCTACCAACATCATGGTTTCATGACAATTTTATCATATAGATATACCTGTAATTCTATCTCAAACCCCGCCACCTAAATTCACTAGTGTTCCTACAACACGACAACATACTCGGACTTCTTCACACCCTCAATCTTCCATGGGTTCAGTTTGAACAAATGATCTAGATAGGAGGGAAGATTCCTCAAAGGAAGAAGATCCTTCTAAAGGATCTAACTAGATGAATTGAATATGGAATACTATCTTAGTTTTTATCTTTGTTTTATCTACTGAGACATTATGGGAATGTAATAATAATTATACTTATGCCTTTATCTGATTATATATTAAATTGTGCATGTTTTAGATTAATTCAAGTTGAACGGATAGGTGTGAAATGTTATGTCCCGTCAAATTGTAATTCTCCTAGTGAGTTTATATTTGAAACTTGTTAGTGATAAAATTACCCAGATATAATTTCTTAAAAATTAAAAAGAATAAAAATGGGCGTTACAGTAATAATTTCATAAATAAGATAATTACAATATAATAATAAATTATTGATGAAACGTAAGGATGTGAGATTATTTATGGGACCATTTAAGAATTCCAAAGATAAGTGTTGGGTTGAAAAAATTGAATACTTATGAAGTGGTTAAATTAAATATTGTGAAATTGAGTGGTGTGTACAAGTATAACCCATTTAAAAACTCAAATAGAGATTCTTGGTTGCACATGAAGAGTGCCGAGTAAATGTGGGGAGAGTTTTGACTATGTTATCGTTGGTTTTGGGTCATATAATTGTGTGTCTTCAAACATAAACTTAACATCTCATTCTCACATATAATTTCTAGAAAATTTACAAGTGATAATATATAAATTCATCATATATTAAAATTAATTTGATTCCTTTTAATAAAGATATGATATAATTAATTTTTTTAATAAAAAAATGATCTTATAAAAATATGTTATAAATTTATAAAATATATTTTTAAATTTTTTTTTTGTTATTTTTTGTGTATATAAAATAGATTTATTTTGATTCCTATTAATAAGAATACGGTAGAATTAATTTTTAAAGTTTGAACTTATGAAAATATATTAAATATTTATAGAATATTTT
>JAMLFT010012574.1:0-10338 GCA_026544285.1 Pachyrhizus erosus
ATCTAATCATCAATAAATAAAGTAAAAAATACAATTCTATACTAACACATCATTCAAGGCATTATCAACATTAAATGCTTAATTGCCAATGCATAAAATTAAATGGTAGGACAAATTTTTTATTTTTAAAAATTAATGGAGTAAATATCTTTATTTTTATTAAAAAAAATCAAAATTATCGATTAAAAAATAAAAAACCAAAATTGCATTTAGAAAAAAAAAATAATCCGTACCAAGAATCTGATAAGATCCAGAATCTAGGTTGATTACAACATGTTGCGCTCTTGAGTAATTAAACTTGTTATTTAATGTTGTATGTGCCTTTAATTTATTAAAGAAGGTACCTAATATTTTCTTTAATGAGCTGGAGTCTATCCATAATCTCTTTAACATCTATATATTGCACATTAACATACTCCACGTGCATCAAATCAATAATAATTTAAATATTTTAGTGTCATGTGTTAATAATAAAAATTTAAATTTTATGTAATTTAAATACAAAGGCTTTTACAAATTCAACAAAAAAAGCTATTAAACACAGATGGGTGGGTGATGCATGTTGTGCAGGTGTTTTGAGAAATCATAATGGCACTTGGATTGGTTGGTTTCATAAGAAACTTAGGATCGTCTGATGTAATATGCAGGCTATTGGTAGAGTGTGACTCTCAAGTTGTGGTTCGTTTTGTCAATAGTGGGATTAGTTGGAACCACCCTTATAGTTCCCTTTAGCAAGGAGTGGCAAGTAAAGGTTGATCATTTGCATACACAAAGGAATATGGTTGCGGACCATCACACTCTATCTATGCATAACTAATTATCTTACCCTTCATATACCATATTATATATCTTATGAATGAGAATCCTATAGTATGCAATACATGTCACACGAAAACTTAGCATTAGAACACAACATTTTCAATCAAAAAGCAAAGTAAATGAGCAAACCAGCTTTCACTGGGGAGAGAGAGAATAGTGTGAAGCCAATTAGTCTGTTGTATTCTACTTTGGTGATTTTGATTGTTTTAGAGATTTTACTTCTATTGGTAACAGAAGATGTGTGTAGGTGGTTTGATACAGGTCTTAAAAGCAGAACATAAAGGACTTAAAAATAATATTTTTTTCTTAGTGTATAGGACAAAGGGTGAAATATATTATATAAAAATATCACAACATCATTATTAAACATATTTTTTGGTGTACGAACACTAAACCTTAACTTGAATAACTAGTTTTCCAGTATTTAAGTTAGAAAATAAGAATATAAACCCCTCCATGAGAATAGTAAGCATATAGAGTACTTTTTAAGAGTAGAGGCATATCCGCAGGTGAAATACAATCCCCAAATCCAAACAATCTCCAAACAATCTCCAAACAATGTTTTAGTAGCATTCAAGGTTTCTTCCATGCTAGCTTCGGAAGCAATTACCATAGAGACTATAGCTCCTCCAACAGACGAACCAACTAATGGTGTGGTTTCCTACACCTCATGTTCATCACAAAACGCTCATGCCTCTATTAACTTCTTTTTTTTTAAGTTATAAATAAAGTTTGGTTTTGCAAACAGACAACAGAGAAGAAAATTTTAATCCCTAGAAAACTAAAAAGGAACAAGTCAGAGACCATAAGGTATGTATGTATATAAGGTCTATAGTTTTATTAAAAAATATTTATGTAAATAATTGTAGTTTTCATTAAATATATCTATGACTTTATTATTTAATTTTTGTATTAGTTTTTTAATCTTTTAAAATTAATGACAACTATCCTATTATTAAAGTGTTATTATTTTGGTTTTTTTTTTCTTTCAATAACACACTATTTAACTGTTAGTTAAATTGTTTTAATATTATATTTTTATGTATAATTTATAAATTATTTAAATTTTATTTTATCTTATTATTTTTAATTGTGTTATTTTTTATGTTTTTTAATAATAGCCATAATTATCTATAGAGGTAGTAGACATGAATTCTACATACTTTCCAAATTTTGAATTTTTGAAGGCTTTGCAATCTTTATTCTTTAGTATTATAAAAACAAACAAAAGATATTATGTCTTGCACTTCGTTTTCATATTCTTGTTAATATGAAAATGACAAGATTATTAGACTAAGGAAAAATTGCATTCATGAGGGTTATATTTCTATCAGTCAAAAACACTTAACACAATCCATCAAGTCTAAAAAAAATCATCTTAACTCAGTTCAAATAAAATTGTTTTGTTGTTTAGCCTCTAAATACACAAAAGTTATATAAAAAAGTCATCCCTATAGACGTTACACCAATAATCTCAAGTAATGGTAGTCTATATTTGTTTGTTTTATACGTACTATCCACAGAAAACACTACATTAAATGCATTCACCAACTTCAATGCATTTTGGTGTGTCCAAAAAAATACCATGCACAACTTTCAATGTATTATGTACTTTATGCCAATGAATATACATATCACGTTCAAGTAACTGCATCAAATGTTGCATTTGTGTCCTTATGTGTCTTTAAAACCAACATGATACACAATCCTTTCATTATATACTTATTTAATTGTAATCGTACTATTTTCATTGTGCTCTCTCGTTGTTAGTAGAATATTTCTTGATTTGACCACACTCTTTGTCATATCAATGAGTGTTGTCTTCTCTTTAAATGTTAGTCAGCCAACATATGGATGACCAACCAATCTCTTGGTTAAATCATGATTATTAGATCCATATAATAACTTCAACGTCCATCCTTCATTGTTCTTTACTAGTGTTCATCTAAGTCTAAAAGGACAATCACACTTTCTAGTCTCAATCACCATGGATTCTAAATATATATTTTTTGTTTTGCCTATACTTTTTATCCCTTTCACAATCCAACAAAACAAATGTCTTCCTTCCTGCTTGCCTAGTTGAAATGTCTGACTTCAAAATGATAATGACAAAACCCATCTCAAATGCAACTGCCTGAACTCATTTCAATAACTTATCACGGCTACCAAACACTTGCATAAATAACATACAATATCAATATGTCAATCTTCAAGTATTTAAAAAAAAAATAAAAAATTAAACGAAACAATTACCTTTGTATTTGTGAAAACATCAGTACAATCAACATTTTTTATATCTTCATCCATGGTCTGATCAACAATCAAATCTGCACACATATCCACTTCATTTACCATCTTGCTCATGTAGTCATCCTTTATATAAACTATCATTTAAACAAAATAACAACCAACTAGATAAATACAATAGTTTATCCAAAAGGTTACCGACAATACATTATGTTACAACTAATTAGAATTTAATTATAGTTAACTAAAATAATTTTAACTCAAAAAAATTCAAACAAATTCATCACACTAAAATCAACCATCTAAAATAATTTAAAATTTCATAAGTATATTACGTATTGTTCAATTTGTAATTGTATTGGAAGAATTATGAACCATACATCACATAAGTCTTCTAATATAATTACTGATTGTTTAATATATAAAGCATTATATTACAGATCATTTTGTCTGTAATTGTATTAGAAGACTTATAGATTAACTAATACATAATTCATCTAATACACTTATAGATTGCTTGATCTGTAACTATGTAAATCAATAAAAAAAAGGTTACCATTAAATAGTTTCCTTACTATTTATGGAGGAAGCACCACATCAGAAACTCCTTAGTGAGTTCTAATCTTGAAAACAAAAGCTTTGTGGGATTTAAAATGAAAAAGAAAAAAAGAAAAGATAGGAGGAGGAGAACAAGAAAAAAAGACAACAGTCACAACAGTAAACAGGTTGGAGATCTGAATGAAGAAAAGAGAGAGCACAATGAGGCTGTCAAGAAAGGAGAGATAGATAGTTACAATAATAAAGGATACATTGGAAATTTAATAAATAATGGGGTGAACTAGAAAAAATGAGAGGTGCAATAAGTAATTTCCTACAAGCCCGATTATTACCGGTGTGGGACAAGCCATACACCTCAATCTCACAGCCCAACATAGTTATTCTTTTACTAACATGGCTACAAAAAATTGACAAAATAAAACAAGGTCAAATTTAATAGGCCGAAAACAGACACGGTTAAATTTATAAATAAAATCCATTTACTGACTGTTTATTGTCACAATTTTCAGTGGTACAACTAGTTTTTTATTTTTGAAAAAACTATTTCACACACTCAACTCAGTTACCCGAACACACAAGAAAAATGGACTTCTTTGGCCGAGTAAAACCTTTTTTATTTGATTGGTCAATTAGGTACGGGGCCCTTTATATTTTTTCGGGTGAAGACAGGCTCTTATGTATGCTCGAGTTAATTTTAAGCTTAATTTTACGATACACTCCTACAGGCGAAATAAAACACCTCAAAGAAATATATGCGTTTGACAATTTTGGCAATGATACGCAGTAATCAGGATAACACGATCCGTAACATGTCTCCACAAAAAGTAAAAAAATATATAACTCAAACGTCATTTAAATTTAAGTGATCGTTGCACAAAAGAAAAGAAAAAACATTAACTGATTGGTTGTGTAATTTACCAGAGCAGGTATTCCGTCCTAGACCGGAGGTTAGTGTAGGGCGAAAGGGTGATAGAAAAATTAGTGAATGTTTGATTTCTAAATAGAATAATATTAATGGCAAAGTAATTTTATCAAAGAATTTCTATTTTTTCAATAAATCCATTTTAAAATATATACACAACATTTTCAACTTTAATTCAAATATATTTTTATAAGTTCCAAGTCCTAGACATAAGTTGTGTTTATTAACCCATGGCCAAAGGCTGAACTTTCAATATGGAACAACAGTTAATCATAACTTGATAAATATGACGAGTATTTGCAAACGTAAAACTATTTGTGTTATCCATACAACGAATTATCCAATAATTTTTACAATAATGCTTTTTTTTTCTTTCTTAATCATATCATCTATCATATTTTATATTTGTCTCTCTTCTTTTTCCCCCTCTTAGTTGTAAAATCTGTAGTATAAATAATATTTCTCACCGAAGTGGATTATATAGTGATAATGTTGAATCTAATTCGTTATTTCAATAATCTTTTAGAGATTGTCAACTTGGCATGAGTGGGTAATTTTTCATTCTTTCTTTCCGTCAACTCAAAAGTTTTAATAATTGATGAGCGTGCCCGTTGCACATCTTTTCATTATCTGATGAGTTTTAGGAAAGAAATCTCATCGCGCCCCTATTGGGTTAGAAATAGGAACTAATATTCATGATAGTCATGAGGACCATCATTTCTAGGCAAAGTGGAGTGCTCCTTTTGACAATGTTTATCTTAATGGTAATGTTTGTTACATGTCAAAAATTTCATACAATATTTACTTTTCTTAAACAATTGATCAATTTATTTTCCCACAGACTTTATGCAAAAAAGTGTGTAAAAAAATGATGGAATATATATGATGTGCAAGTTATAGAAAGGTTATTTCCACTAGTTGTTTTAACTACTAATTTATCTCCTAAATTTTGGAACTTAATGCCAAAGTTACTCCACTAATTCTACACGAATCAAGAGATGGTTCAAGAAGTACCAACTAGAGATGGTGCAGCATATTCTTCTGACTTGTTTGAGGCTTCCCTAATCTTAATTGTAATAATCTAATCTGAATGCATATCCACCACAATTCAACTACTTGGCGTTTTTTTGTTTGTGTTTCCGAGGTTCATAGAAATAGATAAATTAATCACTAAATAAAGGTCTAAAAAATTATTGACTTGTAATACACAATCTAAAAAATTGTCGCGTACAACTTTATAAACGATCATTGGCTCGTCACTGAAGAGTTGACTTTGCACACTTGCACTTAAAAAACTGTTAATTAAAGCTCAATATTACACCAACATATAAACGTTCAATATTTTACAAGGTAGGTGACACACTCATTACTTCTGATCATCATCCTCTTTTGCTACGGAAGGGATTACAAAGCGATGCAGACACTGTACTTTGTTGTGCCATGTGTTATCAGCTTCTTTCTTTTGGTATTTCCAAATGGCTTTTCCCTTGCTGATGTTAACATGAAATCAGGTTCTCAATGCTCACAAGCTGATTATTTTGACAGTGAAGGCACATTCCAGGCCAATCTGAGAAGTTTGCTGGATTCTCTTGCTTCTAATGTGGTGGAAAACCATGGTTTTTATCAAACCATTGTGGGAAAAAAGGAAAACAGGGTTTATGGTACAGTATTATGTAGAGGGGACATATCTGCTAGCAATTGTTCTGATTGCACCCTTAATTCTACCAGAGTAGCCTCACATGATTGTCCTATGAGCAAAGATGTTACAATTTGGTTTAGATGGTGCTTCCTACACTATTCAAATGAGAGCTTCTTTGGAGATATGCAACAAACAGCTGTAGCAATCACAAATGAAACTGATTTTGATGACCCATCTGTGGTTTCTGAAGGGCTTCCCTTCATGAGTGGACTAGCAGCTGTGGCTCCGGACAAGTCATTCATGTTCCATACAGAAGTACTGAATACAAGTCAAAGTGGGCAGAAGAGGTATGGCATGGCTCAATGCACCAGAGACATCAGCAGGGTGGACTGCAGAAGGTGCTTGGATGCTCAGTTGGAAAATTTCAGAACTGTAATTGGAAACAAAAGAAGATGGGAAATTTATGGATCTAATTGTTTCATGTGGTACAATGACTATCAGTTTTATTCTAATGGGTCAACTCTTTTAAGTGGTGAGTCCTTTGATACTTGGTTACTTCTTTTGCAATTGAAATTAGAACAAAATTTAGATGCAGTTTGTTTAGTGTTTTTGTGTTGTTTTCTGATAAGAATTGAAGTTTTAACTCAATAATCTATGTTGACATTTAATAGGAACTTGTATTATGCAACTCCAATTCTTACTGGAGAACAGCTCTAAAAACATCAGTATCTAAGTTTTGTCTATGAAGTTATTGGCCAACTATAACCGTTTATCCTACTAATTTGAAATTTAAACATACTAATATGGGTAGACTTTGTTTCCTTGTCATATCTATTAAGGGAATCAATTTTAATATAGTCTTGCTTTGTGGTACAGCTGCTTGGAGGCCCTCTTCTTGCACAAGATTAGTAATTGGCACGACTCTTGCTGTCTCGGCGGCCCTTTTGATGTTTTTCTAACTCTGGCTGCTGTTTTATAATTTATTTTAGAATGTCAAGAATGTGCAACTGGTCATTATTTAATTCAATTTCCATTACTTCTTCTGTTGGGTTTGGTTTTTTGACAGATGTTTTAGGAGTGGAGATCTGTATTTGTGCTGGTAAAACTTTTCTCTTTTTCTGCCTCCTCCGATGTGATTTATTTATTTCATTGTTGCTTTATTTGAGGGCTTTGTGATTAACATTTGGATCTGCATATATTTGATTAAGATAAAAGTCAATCACTCAACTGCATGAAATTATGGTAATTATGGGGAAGATTTCCTGTAGTACATTTTCAGCCGCATTTCGATTATCATAAACTCCCTTTTTTAGTATTTCCATCGTAAGTAAGGTACTGAGGTTTTGGGAGAAATATCATTATGTTTATGTATATGTTATTCTATACAAGTCATTAACAAGAGAAAGTCCTTAACTCTAACCATAACTAATTATACAGCTGGTAATATATATTTTGTTTAAAGACTAAAAATATTGAGCTGTGATATTAGGATGCAAATAGAAGTTGGCCATTAGGTCAGTGAGTGCAGAAAGATACAGATTACATTCTGTAGGCTCCTCCAATCTTTTTTCCACTTTAGCATACGTATCAGTGCATAAGTGAAATAAGTAATTTGTTCAAATTTTATTCAGTAATCTGTTAAAACAAAATAAGGAAAGCGCCACAGATAGTTTCTATCACAGATGATTGAACATTCTAAAGAAAGAAAAACTCAAATTCCCCTTCCTGTGATCTCCACTCCTAGAATCAGTCTTGATGGTGATGATGGTGATGGTGAGATGTGAACTAAATGCTTTTCATAAAAAATCAGAAAGTATGTTCTGCCCTGGCTCATGAAGCATTAGTTAAAAACACCTAGATGTATAAAGAGAAGCCCAATCTATTTAAGCAAAGAAGCCCAATCCAATAATATGACCAATTTATGTACTTTTGGGTCCCAAAATTTTTTTTATACTTACAATCAGTAGGAGATTGACAATATAATTTGCTTTTTTTTTTTTTTTTCAATCTATGCTCTTTGTATTTTCGCCTGATGCCCTTTTTCAAATCGAGTTATGTTAAGTTGCAACAGCGCAGAATAAATCTTTAAATGACAAGCTATTGTTCCAATTGTTAAAATCCAGGTTAGATGCCCTGAAAATTAAGGATATATTGGAAAGAAGTGCGAGAGTGTGATGCCAAAGAGAGTAAAAATAAATTTTGCACTTTTAGAATCAGAAAAATATAAATATTTTATAAAAAAAAATAAAAATTAGTTAATTTTAATATTCTGTCCATTAACTAAAAATCATCTTATATAAGATTTTTAATCTTATTATTACAAAAAAGATAACAATTTTATCCTTTATAATAATTCATAATTTGATGATAATGTAAAAAAAATTATAATATTAACACATTTTAATTAACATCAAGGAATTATAAAATGTTGCATAATAGTAATTTTTATTTTTGGTACTAGAGATATATAAATTTTTTATTTAACATCTAACTAGTTCTCTCATTATTTCAGTTCACTTTGAGATTAAAGTGGTACATTTACTTATAATTTCGTTCTTAAAATAGAATCAAATCTCTTGATTAAAGGATATAAATGTGGATGTATCAACAACTTTCAATGTACTTTTTATATGAAAAATTCAAATGTTAAAATAAAGTTTACTTCAAATAAAAATTTAGTATTTCCTTTCCTTTGTTTTCAAACTCATTCATCCAAACAAGACGAATAAATAAAAGCATAGATCCCTTGAGCCCTAAATTAAGAAGTCTTATATTGGTAATAATATTTTCAAAATATTTTAGATGATTTGAAAATCATTTTTATTTATGTCGTGGAATTAAATCCAATTTATTTCTTAAATTGTAAATTTGTTTTTCTTTTAAGAAATTGTATATTATATTAGAGTCTATTCAAGTTAGATATTGAATAATTTTATTAAGATTTCTTTATGTTTTGGATTATCTTGTAAGTGCAAAATATCTATTAATTTTGTCAATGATTAATATGAAAAAAATTGATTGATTATTTTTAATAAAGTGTCTCTTTTTAATTATATATTTTTTATTTACAAAATTTAAATCTAAAATTTTACCTAAAAATTTATCTTCAATTTTACTCGTACCAACTACTTACTAATTACACTATTGAAACTCTACTTTCCCCCTCCTCTGAGATGAACAACCCCGTCATTTTTAGTACCCAGAAACGAATATCGCGGTTCATATTTATTGATTTTATAGAATAAAAATATTAGACAATAATAATTTTTAAAAAAATATTTTAATAAAATGATATATTTATATATTTTGTTTTATTTGAAAACCGCACTTATATTTAGTAAAAAAAAACATTGTTACCAAAATCAATTATTTAAAATATATAATATTTTTTGTGGCAAAATAACACGAGTTTAATTTTATATACCTCCACGGTAAAAGTTTTGTATTATTAATAAACACTTTATATATAATTCTTAAAATAATTATTATAAAAATAAATAAAATTAATATTAAAATGAGTGAATCCAAGACAAATCAATCCACTTTTAGGGATTAATTGAAGTTAAGGAGTTAGGTTTGTTTCAGCATTTCAATTTAGAATGCAGACGATAAAATTAACTTTTAAAATTATAATATTAAATTGGCTCTAAAACGAGGTTGGAGTTTGATAATTGAGTCTTGAATGCTCACAAGCGTTTCTGGTGCATGTATTTGATCCGTATTAAATTTGTAGCTCTACCCCGCTGTCGGTCCCAACTTTTCAGTTGCGTCATTATTGAACTCATTAGGCAGTTTACTCGGTTGCTGCTTTTCGGAATGTTGGCACCAATGCTTGGCCTCCAAATATAAGTGTTGGGCTCCAAATATAAGTGGTACATGACATGATGATATCAGCCAACATTTTTCATGATATATTTTTTTATTAAAAATAATATTAAAGAAAAAATAGTGAAAGGTTCATTTTTAAAAGAAAAAAAAATAAAAAATCTCTTTTCTTCATTTTAACTTTTAAGTTCTCTCTAGTTCTTTTCATTTTCTCTTTCTTGTTCCAACTTTCAAATATAAAAAATTAAATATAAATTTAGTATCTAAAAAATAATATTTTTATTTTGATTTTTAAAAAAATAATTTTAATCATTTAAAGATTTATTTT
>JAMLFT010012575.1:0-10338 GCA_026544285.1 Pachyrhizus erosus
TATATCTTTATTAAAATAATTAGATTTAATTTTTACAAAAAATATTACACTTATACCTATTTAAAAAATACTTCAATAAATAATAAATTATATTTGCATCTTATATTAAATATGAGCTTTTAAACTAAATGCATTATTACACTCGTTAATTAAATTCTTTTTAATCTGTGTATACTAATTTTAAAAAACAATAATTTTGAAAAGGAGAGAGTAAAAAAGAGGCTAAGGAAATGAGGATTTTTCAACCCTTCCAAGCTCCCCTAATATATGTTATTTTTAGTTAAGTTCTGTCAAGTGGGGATTAGGGAAAAAAAAATGAATTAGGTTATTTAATATACGTGATACTTCTAATAACATCTAGCAGTTAGAAAAATGCAACTCCGATGACAAGAAGTAATGCTGATTGTGGCACAACCAAAAACACATTCCATTAGCAGTGACGGGACAAGAGATGCTCTTAAAAATACAAGTTCAGAACAGGTCATAGTTACTTAAATCGAACGAAAGAGCAAACCTCATATAAATTGATACAAGCTGGAATAGCTACCCTCCCTCGGATAACAGACAATCTTACATTCAGAGGTTTGAATTTGAGTTTGACAGGTGTTGTTTATTATAAAAATTGATACTGAATCAGATAACGAGCTAGAAAACATTATTATATAATTAAATTAGCCGTGGTTTCTAATATATAGATGCAAACGAATAATTTTATTCAAAAAACACGTGCTGAGTACAAGACGTACTAAACAAGTCCAGAGAAATTCAACCTTACATCCAGTTAAATATAATGTTACTGACATGTCTAGATATGAAAAAAATATATAAGAAACATATATGCAAAACTAATTTGCATAATTGATCAAACGAAAAAGTTATATAAAGGCGGTATATAGAATAAAGAGTATGTACATGGGGGATATGGGTTTGCATGCAAAAGTTAAATTGTCCTGGAAAAGACGTTGTAAAGCAGCTTCCTGGAAGAATATTAATATCTCTATGATCAAAATAGTATACATGCATGGCATATTGATACTTCTTATCAACAAAAGAAAGTTCATTTTATCATACTTTAGAGTTACATTAAAAGGAGAGAACAACAAGGGAGGTCTTTCTTCCTCTGCCTTTCAACCTTTCTTTTTTTTTTTTCCCCCCTTTTTCTTTCCCTTTATTTTTTTCTTTTTTTCTTTCTTTCTTAAAGCCATCCATACGACTTCTACGTGAAGAAAAAAAAAAAGATCCTTCTATTTATGTGAGATGATGAGATACTTTGCCTCGTACCACAGAATAAGAATAGAACGGGTAGTATATTCATATTCTACCACCCATCTGATCACACACCAAACACCACCTATCTTTTCGAAATTTAATCAATTAAAAGAAAAGCAAAGAGAAGTATTAGATAATCATCCACTTGATGGGATGTTGGGCCTAAGAATGTCACTATTTGAAACAAACTTTTAATTTGATGGATGATGAAGCACATATTAGCATGCATGCATGGCCGACCTCGCATGTCTAGTAGTGGGACCCAAATTATGTTTTCAGTACAATTAGCATTTAAATGTCCATGCTTAACCCAAACATGATTAACCAAAAAGCCCGAGTCACCGAATGTCAAAAAAGACAGAGATGGAAGCAATGGTTGGTCATTAGTGGTTTCATTTGGTTTAGAATTATAGAGTGAAGTATAGAAGAAGGAAGATATTAGATAGATATCTAGCTAGAGTGGGAGGTAACGGGGAACATAAAGTCTGTTGGATCACATGCATATCACATTCTTTTCTCCTTCTTCTTCTCCTTCTCTTCTTTTCATACTGTGGCTGATTAATGTTTAAAGAGCAAAAAACAAAAATAAAGGTGATTACTAAGCAACAAAAAAAAAAAAAAAAAGAAACAGCTAAAAAGGGGAATGGGTAATTCCACATCCACATTCCATATTCCACAGTTTGAAGGCTGCTTCTGCTACATCCTCCTCAATCCAAGGGATTCCATGACATGATGAAGCTCCTTCCTTCTGGTTATGGGTCCCCGATGTCATCATTTCATGCATATAGTTGAAAGACCCACCTCTCTCACGTCCATAACTTTGCAAAGCATTTGCTTAAAGTGGCATTTTTTTCTGATGCCAGCCAATAATGCATGACTGCATGTTTATCAAAATGGCAACCCCCCACCCTGTGCAACACTTCCTCACCACCTCACTCACCACTCTCATTATCTTGACATCGACTTTCTTCAGTAAAGAACCTAAATTAACTGAATCACAAACCCATCTAGTTTTATAATTATTGTTGTGACCAGAAAATCATTTGATTTGTTTGATAGATTCGGACTGTCCAGTTTCTAGCTTGAATCTTTAGTTTTTCTTTTTCCTTAAAAAATATAACATGTACTATATACGCATTTCTATAATGCTAAAAATGTAGTTGCCACCTAATTTTCCACTAAACCAAAACCCTTTTGGCTGAGTCAATCATGTCTCGTATAAAGTTCTTTTCGCTAAGTTATCTGATAGTGATACGGGTCTCCTTCGATTAACCAGGGAACGAAATTCACGTTTTGCCTCAACTGCTATCAGGTGAAGTATATAGTGCGATAAGCAATTTAATCCAGCCCGATTCAAATTAATGGCGAAATGAAAGGTGGTTTCTTCGTAAATTACTTAAAATTTGAAGAAGAAAAAAATGTGTGCGGCCATACGCTCTAATCAACAATTAATGACTAATCTTTTTGAGGAGTAAAAATTACTGAACTTAATCTCTTATAATAAAGTTTTATTTATATTTAAGAACAAGAATAATTGTAGTCACACTTAGTTGCTATCAGCATCACTTTTAAGAGGTACTATTATTTAGTGACACTAGGACTTTTTTAACACTTCATCGATAGTTTTAAAATTTGTAGTAAAGCTTCCATTTCAAAGTTTAATATTTATAAGGAAATATATTAATGGTGCGAAGTCTTGCTGTCTAAAAGTTAACAAATGTCACATGCTATTATTTTTTTCGGAGAATTTTTTTTATTTTCTCCTTTGAATGGTCATGCATATTGTTATTTATTGATTTTGAATTAATGAGTTTTCAGGCAAAAATTTTTTGTGAGATATAGCATTGCAACAAATTTAATAACTTGGTTTAAAAAATATATATTATCCCTTACTAAAAATTAAAAATCCTATTCTTGCTCTCTCAACAATATGCTTCTAGTTATCCAAGTTATAATATTGTTCTAAACTGACATCTGCCTAGGCTGGCTTTTGTCACTCTATCGCCTTGCAAGGTGGTCAGAGGTTGAACCTCCCACTTCATTCACATTCTCTACTTTCTACCACCTTTGGAAGGTGGATCAACCATGCATCTAGGTCTAGGAGGGACTGACTTAAGGTAATTAATTGTAATTGTCCCATGTATCATATGCTTCATAACTATCTATTGATATTTTTCAAACTCTCATCCATATAAAAATACCCTATGTCTCAAGCTTGTATCTAATTTTTCATTCTCATTCACATCTTTGATTAACTGATTTGAGCATTGAAGTTTTTATTAAATTTTGTCTTTCCTCTATGTGCGAACATCATGATTCCTTCTGTGTCCTCTTGAAAATCATCTTTACAATAGAAATATTTATTCTAGTTTGTGCTTACGAACAATTACCATGTTGAGTTTCATTTTTATTTTCATTTTTTTAAAGTTATAGACCATCTTTCCTAAATTTATTGGCCAATGCAAATTTTGTTAGATAATATTTTTTTTCTTCTAAAAATATAAAACTATTTTCATTTCTTAAAGCTAGAGACCATCTTTCTAATTTTTTTTTAAAATATAAAACAGTATCGAGGTGATGGATATGGTACATGTTTCAATGAATTCATGAGGTTTCAAGGCATATATTGTAATAAGCATGTTTGGTTTAGCCGTGAAACATGCACAAAATACATGAATTATAGAAGTTATAAAGAGTAGCTATTCCATTGGACGTGCATTTGATGCACAATATTTATGTTTTTAAACCCTAACCAAAACATAATTAATAAAATGTTTTGATTAAAAATTTGATATTTTTAAATACAACAACATTCTTTTTCTTATTTATAGTTTTTCTTATTAATGTGCTATTTATCTTTTTTGGAAGGAACATAAAAAGAAAGAAAAAGTGATTATTTGATTCCCAAGATCGCACTAATACTATGTCAATTTTGATGATATGAGAGAAAGCATAGCTTTTAAATTTGATTGTACCAATTTTTTCAACCTTTTATTAAGAACACCTTCAATTTCTCCTTGTGGACCAATGTTGCTAGCATATTCCTTCTCGGAGTTTAGACCTCCTCCTGTGACATTTTGGTCAAGATAAATCTCAATTTTGTTATCCTAAAAATAAAAAACAAATATTAAAATATTTATAACAATTTGCGTATCTTAATTAATTGAGCTAAATTCTCTTACTAAATCACAGTCTTTAATTAAAAATAAGAAAGAGAAAATTTAAATAAGACAAAAAGAAAGAAGTGGTATTTTGATGATGGAGATTTTTACATGAGAGGATTCATTGCCTTTCTACTGGCATCATTCATGTAAGTTATACAAATCATATATTCTTTTGTGGACAATTTCGATCGATTTTAAGGCAAAAATCATCTAATCTAATCATAAAAATAAACTATAGTTTAATTTGAATTAATTTAAACACATTTAATCTTTTGTTATTTGAATTGCATCGATTATTTATTTATTTTTATCTTGTTTTTGGTTTATTAATAACAACGCGTGAAATAAAAAATCAAATTCATAATATAAGAAAGAAGCTTGTCCAAATTATTAAATATATAACATCACATATAAGTCCCAGCGTGCATGGTCCAAATTATAAATTAGTTATATAATCTTAAGGTTTTCAAAGAAAATAAATACATATAGATACACAAATTCAACAACACTTAGAGCAAATTCCTACCTCTGTTGCAATTTAGATTTGTCATTTCGTATCTTATATATTTTTTCTTCTATCTGTTCTCTATCAAGACTTACTCTTCAATATAAAAACATAAATGTTTATTATTTAATAACAAAAAAAGAGATAAAAAAATTCAAACTAACTAAATTGGTAACTTATGAAAATATTATATTAAGAAGATGTAATTTAGATAAAAAAAAATGGTGAAGTAATTTCGTAACAACAAATATGAGTGATATGATAATTTCATGAATAAAATTATATATATGCGCATAATAGTTCATATTGAATAGGATTGAATTATTTTCTAAAATCACATCTAAATTTTGATCCAATTCAATAATAAAATTTAGATATTTCAATTAGTTTGTTTATTTTTGGCCTTTGAGTTTGATTTTTACAATTCACATTGAACTGGAGTGGTCTACGAGCATCCCTAGTCGTTTGTATGTCCCTTTTTAATTATTTCCCAACAAAAAAATGACACTTAGAGAAAAGAAAAATAATAAACAAGACAACAGAATATTATTATTTAATCTCATCCACCCTTTTAATTAGAAAAACAAAGAAAAAGACAAGAAATGGAAACCGTTGATTCGTATCCATCCTCCTTTGAGATCACACTAGTGAAGACTTGGTACGTGGACGACTAAACCAATTTAATTACAAACCCATTTAATTTGTTATCAACGAGTCGGCAGGGTTTGTACTTATTAGTAAGGTACTACTTAATAAATGTCCAATAAGATAATGCAGATAAACCAATTAAAAGGTGGGTATAATTGACATAGAAAAACATGGTTTTAGGGTAAGTTTTGGGGTTAATGTTAGCTAGTGCCTTATATAATCTATCAAGGACCGCACCACTGTTGCCAAAAGTGGAACCAGCATCCTATTATGGTCCGGGGCTTCTTTGGTGTTGGCTTTATTTACAGAACAAGAGTGAAGCTGTTTTCACGTCCCACCCAAAAAAGCAAAGCGTACGCACCAATCTTTTGTAGATATAAGTGAAAGAACAGAGGCGTACAAGCATGTAAGACAAAGCGTACATCCTAGTTTTCGATGGTGGAGGCTAGCTTGAAATGCATGGTGATCATTGATTTTAGTGTTTCAAGTTTGAATATTCAAATAAGAGAATAATCCCCCCTCCCCCACCAAAAAATAAAATAAAAAACGTGAATTACCAAAGCTGTACGTGCATATATAAGAAAACAGGTTCACAAGATTTAAAATAATTTTGTTTGGCTAAATTTCTCAATAAACAAAAATAAAATTAATCAATTTTTTTCGGATAACTTAAAATTAACTTATAGATATGTTAATTAATAAAAGTTTTTTCATTTAGTATTAACTTAATTTTTACTTATAATAAAAGTTTAATTCGTTTTACTTTCTATTTTTTTTTCTTTTACTAGTATTTATTGTCTAATTTATTCAAACAGGGTTAAAATATAAAATGATGACTGCCTTGCAGAATTTTCATCTTACAAGGAAAATGATGTTTTACGTTTTCCTTCTTGTTATATATTCTAATTACTCTTACGTAACCTTCTGATACAAAGTAAGACAAGTTGTTACTTGAAGAGGTGGCATTTGGATTAGAGATCAATATCAAATTAAGGATACGATGAAAAGAAAAAAAAAAACAAAGGACAAGGACAGGCATGTATGTATAGTCCAGGTACCACTTATATATACATAATTCCACAAGGTACTATAAAGTTATTCATCTCCCAAAGTCCAACACAAGGGTAAAGAATATTGGGTTTTACATATCCTGGCAAAAGAACAAATGTTCCATTTACGTGGGGGAAGCTTTGCATCAGAGCGCAATATCCATCAAAAGCAGAAGCTGTGGGCATAACTAGCTACATGGTTCAGCTTAAAGAAGGAATAACTTTGACTGCACAAAAGAACAGACATATTGGTGGAGTCCTAAAATAAATTCATTATGGTGTATGATTTCAGTGAAAGAAACAACAACAAAAAAAAAAAAAAAAAAAAAAAAAGAGGAAGCATATTGTGATACAAAGTGGAAGGAAGCAGGCCTAGAGAAGGCTGGCCAAAGACCCCACAAAGAGAAAGAAGAAAAAAGAAAGTATAAAAACAGCTTTATGGGGAATAAGGATGAGATTGCATGATTGAACTGAAGTGAACACTCTCACTCTTCTCCTATGAAATTTACGACAATCTTTTGGTATGTACATAATATATACATACCCTTAATTTTAGTTCTAGTACTCTACGATTTACAAGAGGATGGCTCCTTTACTTTTAAGAGATATACGAAAAAAAGGCAAAGAAGAGAGAGAGAGAGAAAAAGGCAAAGGGCATGAGTACGACAGGACTAAGATCAGCTGGAATTTGCGGTGGAAGGTGGTGGAAGTGGAGGGGGTGGTGGGAATAATTATAATAACAATAATAGATTGCAAGATAGATAGTTATAATCATGGGCGAAGCATATTCACTTTCCTCTTTGTCATCACTTTCTAAGGCATGATTAGAAAAAAGTTCACCAATCTTCTCCATCTCCTTCAAAGAAAAGCACCCTTCTCCTTCGTCCTCCCTTCCATTTATGTTGCCAACTCTTCTCAATTGCTTAGAGGAAAAAAAATAAAAATAAAAAACTTGCTTTCCAAGTATTTGAATAGCCAGAAAAGTTTGAGATAACCCTCACTAATAAAGTATTAACCAACAACCATAAAAAGGTGATTTGTCTCTTACTTTCATATTATAAAAGATGGATATCCGCTAACATGTTGGCAAATGAGTTCTTGAAAGCAATTGTTTCTTTAATCGTGGATCTCTCTCTGGAATTAAGTGGCCATTGTTATTGCTAGTAATTCACGAGGGAAAAATAACTAGTGTTAGGATTTTAGTACGTACGTAGTCTTGGTATATCAGAAGCTTGTTTTTATGCTTCAATGAATGTTGATTAAAAAAGTTATGACTTTTGTTTAAAATTACACACGTATATAATTGCCAAAAACTGCGTACTTATTAGTATATTATTCGAAAGGAAAATATTTTTAAAGTCTATAATCGTACACGTGGCGGTGGTGCAAATGTTGTGGTCATTAAGAAGTATGATTTAAGCTATATTTGATTTGACGTTCAACCAAGTTATTAAATGCTAAAATTCTCTTTCATAAGAATTGCATTGAAGATATATTGGAATGTGTGATTTGTGTAAAATAGTACATAACAATTTTGTTGCATTTGTTGATAAGTGCTTTTCTTTTTTAACTATCTGTTTTGAAAGGATGGAGCTTTTTTATTTTCCCCACTCCCTTTATTCTCTCCTCACTCTTTTCATGTTAGAATGAATATGGTGCTTCACTTAGCCCAACAAGTATCATTAACAAACAATTGGGTTGGTTAGATAAAAAAAAAAAAAAAAGGTTGCAATTGGGTCGCATTTCATACTAGCCTCCTCAAAGCTTCTTTATGCACAACATAATACCTTTCATGACCAAAGAAAAAATCAACACCTTTGATTTCTTTATAATGTAGCTTTGATCAGATGTGCATAGTTTCCGAAGGCTTTGCATTAGGAATATGTGTCTTAAAGAGAAAATCTGAAAGGGGAATTTTATGTCTTTAGAGTGAACTGTATGAAATTAAGCAGCAAATCCATTGGTTAAAAATTTAGAAAGGAGAAAACAAAATAGGTGGTTCTCTTGTTTGAGCACATTAGGTTGTCTCATCTTTTTTTTCCAAAATGATGATAAGTGGGCACTCATCATCAATTACCGTCCCTTTTTTCCAACCTTCATTAATTAGCTCAGTTTCCTTCACTTCAAATTCAAAAGATATGTGTATAGGTGTGTTTGTGCCAACTTGTCAATTCCTATCCTTCGATAAGTCTAAAGATTATTTTATAAATGTTTTAAATATATTTTAATTTTTTTAAAAAAAATTATGAATTTTTTATTTAATTTTTAATAATTTTTTTATTTATCTTTGATTCTAGAAAAATATATAATTTTTTTATTTAATTTAAAAAATATTTTATATTTTATCTTCATTATTATATTAACTCTATTGAATAATTTTAAAATATTTTTAAATTTTTTTTGTCTTAATTTTTTTTATTTTAATCTTTAATATGTTTTCTATTAGATATTGTCACATTTTAAGTTAATGAAGTTAATGTAACATAAACTAAATATAAAATAAAAAAAAATCAAGAACAAACAATAAAAAAAACATATTAAGAATCAAATGTCAATCCGTAAATTTATCATGGACCAAAAATATATTTAAACATTTTATAAATTTTTAAATTAGTATATTATTTTTAGATTTAAATATGTTTTTATTTTTGATAAATTTTTAAATCTTATTTTTTAATAAATTTTTTGTTAATTTTATGGTCCTAAATTTTTTTTTATTTTGTTTTTTATTGCTAAAATATTACATCAATCACTTTTTAAAATATTATCTAAAAAATTTAGGGACCAAAAATAAAATAAAAAATTTATTAAGAACAAAAAAATTAACAAAAATTTATTAAAAATCAAAAATAAAATTAAAAAATTTATCTGAAACAAAAAAACATATTGTAAGGAGAGACAAGCATATATTGAGAAAATTGGAATGGCTGCGTTGGGCTATTAAAAGAAAAAAATGAATTGAACTAAACTATCTTAAAAAATTGAACTATATTTAAATAAAAACTTAAACTGTACTATTATTTAACTCAATTTTTAAAAATTGAATTGTTCTTAAATCAAATTGTTTGAACCGAACTAAAATATAACTTTTGAGATCGAAAAATATACTAAAAATATGTTTATTAAAAAATTCAAACAATTTGAAAGAACAATTCAGAATAATTTATAGTTTGATTTAGTTCAATTAATTTGAATTATTACGTTATTCAATTTTCTTCACTCAAATTATTATATAATTCAATTCAGTTTGTTAAAACAGTTTTCACATTTCAATTCTATAACAATTTAATTTAATTCAATTCATCTATTTTGCTCATCCCTAATGTGTGTTTTTTCAATTTTTTAATACTTAGGCCCGTTGTTGTTCTAGTTTTATTTCTTCTTTTCAGTTATTGGGTTTTCTATTTTTTTTCTTTTTTTTTCCTTTATTTGTTTCATACTTTTTTGGATTTATTGACACTCATTAAGGAATGTTAAGTATATATTTTTTAACATGCTCTTTTTAATTTAATCTCTTTTATTAGATAAAATTTATTATAAACTACAAAATCATTTATACCATTTATATTTAATATTTTTATACCATTTATATTTGAAAATAATATTTTATAAAGTACATATTTAAAAATAAATTGAACAAGTACACATATGAAGATTTTATAATATATAACCACTTAATTTTTAAAAATAATATTTTTAGTAA
>JAMLFT010012576.1:0-10337 GCA_026544285.1 Pachyrhizus erosus
ATTAGAAAGTAATTGCTAATTTCTACAACAGTAAAACACAAAAGACACAAATTTTCTCACATAAATATATTAAATAGTGACACTTATCACTATGCCTTGCCAAGTACATGTAATATAAAAAGAAAGAAACAAACTGAGTAAGGTGATTTAATCTATAAATCACATGTCACAAAATATAATTCAAGAATCATACAAAACAAAATAGTCACTACTAGCGATAATTTGAAATGTGTTAAGAATGGAAATCTTATGGTTTCATTTAAGTTATTGATGACTTGTGTATATGGGCTCATTCCTCTTGATGCTCTTCATCAAGGGATCAACAATCATTGGAAAGTTATTAGGAGTAAGTATTCCTTCTCTTATTAGTACATCATATTATATTCTAAAAACTTATGTCATATCAACACCACTTTTAAAGAAATATCATCCCCCAATATTGGTGATGCAAGACAATTGTTAAAGATTTTTTAGTTGATTTTTAAGATTATATTGATTCAAGGTTATAGACCCGATCATTCAGATTTCATCTTATACCATTAACGCCTTAGACATAACCACGAATCTTTACCTTTATTCCTAAGTATAACAACTTATAATTTTTCATTTCTCTTACCACAATATGTTGGTATTCTACTTCAAGACATATATCTTATCATTTCATAATCTTTCTAAAATATCCACAAATTTATCTTTATTTTTTTAGTACTTTCCCATATAACAAACATAAAAAAAAACCTCATCAACTTTTCATATCCTCAACACTCATCAATCATCATCATCAACAATTTCATTTCCTATCAATCTTAGCTCACTTGGCTGAATCATAGGGAATCCACTAGTTCCTCATCAATATTAAATTCTCAATTCAGTTCATATATATATATTTTCCGAATACATCATCATGGATCAATATTTAATTGAGTAAATAAAAGACTTCTAAAAAGAAAAATATATTTAACAGGAGAATTCATTGCGTTCACATATGGGGGGAACAATTTATTTAATAAAAAAACTTGTGTTTGATTCTTTCTATGCTACAAGTAAGATAAATCTCAAATCCAGTGAATTGAAAAACATTCATGATTTCTGACTTAGAACTAAAAAAATTAACAAAACTTTTTAAAAATGAATAAATAAAAGAATTCACAATGCTTAAACTTGATAATTTTATTCAAGCCAACTTATTCTAACTCCTTTCTTAGTTAATTTTAATTATTTTGCTTAGTTGATTTTAATTACTTTTTATTTTTAATCTCTAGACTTCAGAACGCTTGTAACACGCGAATGTTTACTATTGATGATACTAGCAAAATTATTTTTTTTGTTGTATTTTGTGGCGTAAGTAATGTCATTCCAATTGTTGACATTCAAATCTTAATGCCATTCGAATGCGATCCTAATTGCTCACATGGATATGATCATATTTTTAAATCTCATTGTCCTTTTGTCTTCTTTTTGTGATCCAAGCTAATTGGGCCATATTGTCCAAGAAAAGTTCTTCTGCCATATAAATTTGAGGGAGCAGGCCTTCTTTGCCTCATGAAGCATTTCTAAGCTGTGCACAAGGTTGATAGATTAGCCATTGCTAAAGCAAATCCAATTTTCAGAATAATCGGCCTAGTAATAACTTTGACAGCAAATCGCATGGATCACTGTCTATAATATTTGATTTTCATGACACATCAACCGTAAAAGTAGTTTAGAAAATTGAAGAGTAGGATCAACATATTCATCATTACAAATTTATTATTTGCAGTATCTTCTGAAGAAACAACAATTTTTTAGGCAAAAAGTCTTTTGCCCTAATATTATTACAGGAACAGATCACCTTAAAGATGTGATTTACAATGATAAATTTTAGTTGAAACAACTTGTTACATTTACAAGACAAAAAGGGCAACTGTGATTTACACTTTTGAGTAGTATACCATCTAATGTATATATATAAAAGCAAAGGAAGACCAAGCTGTAGAATGAGAATCCTAAGAAAATAATTACATTAAGAAAACGCTGCACATTTCAGCAAGCAAATCAATTTACCAAAGGCCTGATCTCCACAAAATTCATGCTTCTGGAATGGGTGGAAGTAGTTCCTGTAAAAATTAAAGG
This sequence comes from Pachyrhizus erosus, assembly GCA_026544285.1. NCBI lineage: Eukaryota > Viridiplantae > Streptophyta > Magnoliopsida > Fabales > Fabaceae > Pachyrhizus > Pachyrhizus erosus. The sequence continues at coordinate 2,113 of JAMLFT010012576.1, forward strand.
AATATAAGCATGAAGATAACATTATAGACTTAGTTATACAAAATGACGGTCACAATTTACTAAATTACCTCAGCAAACTGAAGATGCCCATGATTAACCTTAGAAGATTTAACAATTCTTTCCCACTTGGGATCCAGTAATGCTGTCATGGGAGTTTGAGTTGGTGCATGAAAGTGGGCAGCAAGATTAGACTGTAAAAATATATTTCTCGAGGAAACTTTAGGTAAAGTGCGCTTAAGCCAAGATTCTGAAGGAGCTTTTGGTGAAGGAAGGACAAGAGGAAGCTTCGAAGAGCTTGCATTTGAAGTCTCTCCGTGGCCCAACTTCATACGCAATTGACTTTCTAAGTTGATCTTTGTGTCACCTTCCACCTTTGAGCTAGCCAAAGTACTAGGATCCTTATTAGATCCAAGAGTGCATTTTTTATCAACCACTTTGGTATCTTGTTGGCACTTTGAATCAAATTTCACATCACTAGCAAATTTCCTGTTTCTCCAAGAAACAGGATTCTGACTTGGGCCATTGGAACCTTCCTTACTGCTAAAAACTTTGCTTTCTGACTTGCTTTCAACCATTTCTGGACTTGAAATTGCAACCAAATCATGATTTAAGCTACTTCCTTGGTAATCAGGCTTTGTCAACTTTTGCTTTTCTGGGCAAATTTTGTTGGAACGGTTTTTCATTTCCATTTGCATATTATCATTTGAATTGTCAGAACAAACCAAAAGAGATGAATCAAGAGATGCTGAACTTTTAGGTTGTGATACTGCCTTCTCATCCACCATAACCACGTGTTTGCTATTCTCAATTGAAGAATCTATAGAAAAGTTTTTATCAAGGTCGGTGTCTTTTCTTAAAGTATCAAAATCATCCCCCCTGAGATTGGTGTCTGAAGAACATGAACCTGAAGATTTGACCTTATGTACAGCATCCACATATAGAGTTTTCTCAACAACAGGACTTTCACAGCTAGATTCAAATTGAGTGCTCTCAGAGGCTAACGATTTGCTGCAAGCTCTGCGATGTGGATCAATACCATGGTTAGAGTTTTCTGCAGTACCCAGCAAATCTTTCTCTTCTGTAAAGGCAGATTGGGAGTTTTCAGACTTTTTCCCATAATTAGCAGTTCTACCATGCTGCAGAAGAAAAAAGGCAAACAAAATGATAATAAAGTCTAAAGTGATATAATAACAAAAACAAAATAAAGGTAGGTATTAGGTAGGGACAAGTTAATACCTCTTTTGCAGTTCTTCTTCTGTGGGATGTAATTGATTTATTCTGTACTCCATGAACTGTAGAAGTTAGAATCTTACCCTCCACTTTCAATCCTGGAACTGGATTCAAAAGGCAGAGCCGAGTAAATAGCCCACAAACCTTGGGTGCATAGTTTTCAAACTCGTTATTATCATCACTTTCATCTTCGCTTTCTTCTCTGTCAATATCTTGAGCATAATGTGGCAAAACCTTTTGCCATTTCTGATTAAGGGGGCGGGAATTTGCTCCATTTACTACTTTCCTTACCTGTTTCAGTTGTTCCTGCGTAACAAGCCGCTTCCTAGAGTTGTGTTGAATTTGAGGTGTTCCAGAAGCCATTGCCTTTGCTGCAGGCAAGAACCTGCCAATCATGAAATCACGCGCCAGTTGGTCTGTAGAAAAACTTCCAGATGGTGGGACCTCTTGATCATCCCATTCACTCAAACCACTCACACTACAGCTCATGAAGAATGATTCTGTTCTAGAAAGTGTATCAAGAGCATCTACATAGGTCTCATTCTCATCATCTGAACCAGAACTTGCCTTTTCCTCAATTACTTGTTTCGGGCTTTCATGTTTGGTCATTTTATCATCCAAAGATGCAGCACGCTGAGAATCTGAAACACTGCTTCTAGTTCTGGATTGAGTAACTGATGTACCTTTAAGAACTTTATCAGAATCTTGCTGTTCAGCTTTCAAAACCCTCCCAGGTGGAAGCTTTGGAGCAACAGAAGGCCGTTCAACAGCCCGTGTATGTAGTTTGCTTTCATTCTTAGGTCTTCCAGGAGTCTTCTCCCACACAAAAGGAACAGTTCCAGGGTTAGTCACTGGACCTGATTTTAACTCTGATTTGTAGAAAGGAAGAGGAGATCGTTTGGGTACTGCCTTATCAGATTTACGTTTATTATCATTTTCAGAGGTCACTGTTGATGAGATTCGCCTTACCGATAAAAGAGGCTGATTAAAATCTAACTGCTTTTCTTCCATTAGAGTCTTTAGTATCATGTAATTGGTTTCTGCAAAACCCTAAGTCAAATCAAATTGAAATTCAAACTTGACATTTTCATATGCAAGGACCACATACCAAGAAAAACTGGCATTTTTGCATCTGTCAATTCTTTACTACTCACAATTTACAAGTGAAATATGTAGTTGACTTAGCGAAAGGAGATAATCCCAGGGCACTTAGTATATGAAATGTACCGTACAGAACAACAGAACCCAAAATAAACTCTACATGGTTCACAATTTTTATTGACTGTGGAATACACAACAGTAATTGAATATTGACTGAAAGTTGAATCAACAAGAAATTTGAGCCACCGTTTAAATGATGATATAGCCTTCAAGGTTTTTCACATCTTTAGATTCAATCTACTACCAGTAAATCATAATTGCCATATGATACCTTTCTACAATATGGAATCAGCTTTTAGTCATAAGATTCTCAAATAATAATTCCAATCAAGTTTCCATTGAATCACCATCTACTGACATATATGAATTCTAACATAAACCGGATTCCTCCTATTCATCTCATCAGGGAGGAGGGAAGGAGAAAAATCAAGCAACTTGCATTAAATGAAGCTGAAAATTGAAATAAGACTATTCAACAGAGGTCAAACTAACCATTTGGACAATAGGAAGCATTCAAAATTGGTAAATACGACAATTTTTTCCCATTATCTTATACAATTAAAAAAAAAAACTTGTTAATAGTACTTCAAATTGCATAACTTAAAAAGTCTCCAAGAATGAAAGAATAAAAAGTCTGAGATTTGAAAGCACAGCATCCTACCCAATTCTTAAATCCCAATCAAACCAAACATGTTCATTTTGAAGAAGAACACACACTCACCAGAGAAAGGAAGATTTTGATTAGTTAGAACAAACACCGTCGGTTCATTGTTTTTTTTTTTCTTATTAAGTCACTTTAGTATTAAACAAGAAAAAGGGTCAATGAAGTTTTGAAATTGATGAAAGGTACACTCAACAACATAAAAGATTTTTTTTTGGCACGTTTTCCAACCAACCAAACAAACCCCACTGTACCATTCATCCTCGCCTCCCAAACACAAGAAACACCGACACAGAGAAAGAGAGATTGTAAAAAAGAAAAGAACCTCTGTAAAACAAGCAGACCCGGAAATCAAGTCACTCTCTTTCTCTGGAAAGTTGGTGAAGAAAACCTTCAAAGAAGCAAAGCCATCCTCAGAGAAGAGAAAACAGAAGAAGCTTCGTATCTTAATCTTACAGAAGAAGAAGGGAAAAAGAAGAGAGAGAAAGAGAAAGTGTTTGTAAGTTTGTGTTTATTGCTGTTTGGTTGGCTGCAAGCAGAACTGAACTTACCAGCTGACGCTGCAATTTGCCAACTGCAAATATGCAAATACATTTCTGTTTAGCTTTCTATATATATTTATTGATAATTAATGTTTTATTTCTTGTACTTTTTTTTAGACTGAAAATATCTTCTATGCGAGGCAGTATAAATATTCAACTCGAGGGAATTAAGATTACATGAGAGACAATTTTTTTAATATTTAATGTAACAACATACATCAAGGAAAATATTTATTTATATAATTATAATTTATAATAAATAAGAATTTCTTAATTTAAAATTATATTATAATTGAGATTTATGATAAGCATTTCTAAATATATAAATTATGTCTTAGATTCATAATAAGTAATTTAAATAATAATATAAATTATTTTAAATTGAGATAAATAAATAATTAAAAAGTTAAATATAAACTAAGAATAAGAAAAAAGTAGTTTGAAATTATTTAAAAATATACTTTTATTTAATTATAAAGATATTACATGAAATTCACTTTTTAAGAAGAAAATAAATTAAGTTAAAATATCTCTAATTTAGAAAGTAAAGCGAGTGGGAACTTCAATTTTTAAATTTAGAATTTTAATGTGTAATATATGAATAATAATAATAATTATCACTAGATTAGATTTTGTATATTATTAATTTAAACATTTTACACTGTTATTTAATTAAACATGATTTTAAATATAATTTTAAAATAAAATTAATTTATATATTGTTAATATAATTATTTTTTATACAAAAAATTAATAAAAAATTATCATATTGTCATCGCATCATATTAATGAATAAGAAGTAAGATGGTGTGAGAGTATAATAAGTTTTTATTAAATGTTTGTATAAAAATATTTTAATACTTAATAATTTTATTACATATGATAATTTATAATCAGTTAATAATATAAATATTAAATTTAATATTATTAATATATTTTTAATTATTTTAAAGATAATTATTATTATTGAAGAGAGTAAAAAAACAACGATATGATTAATATTTTTAACGTGGTAATTAATGGAACGAATTAGATTAGAAAGTGTATTATTTATAGTTAATTATAAAACCCGTGTTTTGTAGGAGAAACAAATAAAAAAAGTGTTGGTTAGTTGTGACTATTTGAATTTTGATGCAGGGTTTTGAACATTTATATAAGGGGCCACTTGGTGTGGGATCATGTGAAGGAGAAGGTAGAGAAAGCGAAGCCAGGTTGCTACGACCATGAAAGGTGCTCTAAAGAAATGCAAAATCTGAATGAATGAAAAAAAAAAAAAAAAAAAAAAAAGACAAGAAAAATCCCCCAAACTTTATTTTACGTTTTCAATTATTGAGGCTCTGAGCTTAGCTAATATATGGGGTCCACTTCATTTTTATCTTTATGTTTAGTTTGGTTGGCTGAGATTGGGAATATACCACAATAAAAAAAATCATGTCATCACTTTATTTGTTCTGCAAATTATAAGAAGGAACAATTAAGAGTTTTGTATCATCCATTTCGGTTTTTTTTTTTATTTGGTGGATTGAAATTTATTAAAATTATTAATTTAAATAAAATTTATTTTTATTTAATAAATTTTTTAATTAAAAAACCATCAATTATAAAAAATATTAAAAAATATGTGATTAACATTCCTCGTTTCATAATAAAAAAGGATGTATATTTTAAAACTAAGTGCATGCTATTATTAAAAATTATAACTATAAATTTTTTTACAAAAAATAAATTAAGACACATAAAAATGTTGATACGTTTTTTCTTTTCAAGTTAAACTAAACATCTTCCAATAACATCAGTATGTTATTTCCTTACACTCCAGCAGAAAACTATTAAAATAAAAGTTATTTTAAAGATAAATGAAATTTTTGTCTTTAAGAATATAAAGTAATAATAATTTAATTTTAAAAAATAAAAATTTTAATTTTATCTCTAAATATATAAAGACATGACAATTATATCTAACTGTATAACATAAGTAGATACTTTATTATTAATTTATAATATTTAAAAATTAATATAAAATTAAATTATAATTTTAAAAAATCAATTTAACATTAACTTTCAAAATTTAAAAATATTAAATTGTAAATAGGACATAATTATCACAATTTTTATATATACTAGATTGACCGACAAAGGTTACTATTTATCCTTATTTTAATTTAATCCAATTCGCGTTGGGACTTGGAAATTAAGAATATTACAATATTGCATGTAAATTCTAGTATCGTGTCACATAGAGATGTACGGACAATAAGTAAGACCCACTCATAATATGAAATAAATTTGATAAAAATTAAATAATTGCATAAGCAATAATCACCATTATAACAATGATAAGGACCACGTTAAGATGACAATAATACTTATCCAAGCCTTTGAAGACTAATCGGAAGGTATAGATTCCTATGGTTATGGAGTCGAATGAGTTCTATGTTTTATAGTCTAAAATATGTCATTTTCATACACGACTCTATAAGGGTGTTGAATGATTGAATCAATAGTCAAACTAATCAAATCGCTTGAATTATTAACAAATAATTTCCTAGTTTGATTAGTAATATAATTATAAAAAAATATTATAATCTATAATTTTTTTACTTTGTATAATTATAAAAATCATACTAATTCAGAAAAAATATCACACTACATCCTCAAAATTTAAATGGAATTCACAATATACTGGTTTAATCGGACTGATTTGACCGATCAAGTTATCATTGATTCCGCAACATTTCTTACCTAATAATAATCAGCTCAAACTAAATATATATCGGTTTTTGGTCAAATTAATTTGATTATAGTTTGGGACATTTTTATAATACTGAGTCTAACCAAGAGTTCTCACTTGCCATATAGGAATAAAAAATCGACATTGGTTAATAATAGTAGCCGTTTGTGCTATTCAAGTAAGTGGTTTAGGATTTAAATTTTAGTTTTAATATAAAATAAATTATTTTAGAAGAATATTTATTTTATATGTGTTTATGACTTTTTACGAAGATTTGTTATTATTTCTGATAGTGAATATGAACTTCAAAATTTTATAATTATATCATAATTAAAAAAATGATTTGTGAAAATAATTTTTGTTTTATGAATGTGTACGTTATAAATCTAAATTATATAATAATATATAAATAGTTAAAATTAAAAATTAATTAGTGATTGTATAATCACTTAAAAAAATTATATATATTCTTTTATCTTTTAATCTAATTATACATATTTATAATTCTTATTTATCATTATAATTTAACATAAAAAAATCATACTCTGTTCCAAAAAAAAATTTAAAATCATACTATGTCTTAATTTAAAAAAAAATACAATATACTAGTTTATTAAAAATATGTTTAGTTATTGGTTTAATTAGACTAATTGGACCAACTAATTTACTAGTTTTGACTAGAAAACCAATTGAGTCACATTGGTTCTACAACATTTTTTGTATCTAACAATACGTCTAGTTTGAATAAATAATGGTTCATGGTCAAATTAATTTTATTGACTAGTTTAACCTGATTTTTATAACATTTAGAGAAAAAGAATCAAGTTTTAATTTATTTTTTATAACATTTAGAGAGAAGGAATCGAGTTATCTAAAGAGTAATTTTTTTTTTTTCAATGTAATGTACAAACATTAATTTTAATCATATTTCATGTGTAATATAAGTCAAACTAACAAAATAACAATTAATGAAAAACATAACTCAACAATGAAAAATAAGATGTATATTATTCCTAAAATAAAAGGATTATAATGGAACAAGTATTCATACTACCATAGAGCTAAACTCCTAAAAAGGGATACACTTCATTTCCATAACAAACTCAATGTTTCTCATCCTTCCTTTCCCCTTTCTTTATGTCCTAATATAACAAAAAAGTCACCCAACAATTAGCTCATTCATCTCTTTGTCATGCCAACCTTTTTTTCCTACCATTAATTATTGTTTCCTATCACACATTTTGTATATTATGGCTTGAGCACATAACTATCCATTTGAACCATATTCTCATTTAGGCTTTCAACAATGTGATGTGATTTTGGGTATTTTTAAGTTCTATAGTTGAAACATGTTTATTTTCTTGACTCCACTACTTCTAAAACACATTCATAAATTGTGTCATTTCGTTGACATTTTGTTCTTTTGTTCATGTCATTGCTATTGGCTTTCCTCACCTAGTTTTAAAACATCATCTTATCATTTATGTCTTTACTCGTGTCTTCCCATTTCAAGTTTTGAAACATGTTTAGAGGAAATATTTTAATAGCAATAATTTCTCAACTATTGTTATGCAAACCATTTTGTGTGCATTCAATTTTGATTTTAGGCGTACTAAAGCTTAATTGGTTTCATTTGTTGTATTGATATGTCGTCCACAATGATCTAATTTGGTTCAAACTTACTTTTAATTTGTTTTATAGGAAAATAAATTCATTATGATTTGATATATTGTGGTTTAAAAATATCATGATTTAACAATGTAACGTCCCTTTTTTTTTTATTATTCATTATTCATTAATATTATCATTATTATTATGAATTGCATCAGAGATAGCGCGCGAAAATTTACTTATAGCGTAACGACTCCAGGGAGTTACAATTTAAGTCATACGATAATAA
>JAMLFT010012577.1:0-10336 GCA_026544285.1 Pachyrhizus erosus
GAAAATTTTTCCAAATTTTTTTCTAATTAGTAGATAATTATTAATATTTAAATAATTAAAAATTTATAAAATTAAAAATAGAAAAACAAATAAATAAAATAAAAGAAAAAGAAAAGAAAAAGAAAAAGGGAAAAGGAAGAAAAAAAGAAAAGAAAGAGGGAAGGAGGTGATGTGGACTCGAACCCAGGACCTGGGGGAGAGAACGCAGTGTTTTGCCAGCTGAACTACCCACGTGAGTAGCAACTTAAACGCTTAAGAAAAATAAAAGGCATAGGCACGTGGTAAAATTAAAAAGAAGCGGAATGAGAAAAAGGGGGTTGGCTAGGATTCGAACCCGCCTCCTTTCGGTTTTAAGGAGAATGAGAGAGTGACATTGTCAATTAGACCGCTAGGCCAATCGCTGCTGACTTACCAAATTAAAATAACTTTAACCCTTCTCGTTTTGAGTCATCTTCTTCAACCTTCTTCCAAACCACCATTAACGAGTTTCAAAAACTCTGCAAAATGCCGCCCCAGCTCAGCCTACGACCGCTGTGACTCAGGAAACCTTTCCTAGGCCTGAAACGAATAAAATAACCACCGTAGGTGGTGGCTAGAGGCTATAAATAGCCATAAACGAAAGATTGAAATGCAAAAAAACACAGAGAAAAGTTTCTACTCGAATTTGCTCTTTGACCCACCAAAATTCCTCAAACCACTCCCATTAGCTTCGAAAATCATCCAGCAATACGTTGGGAAGAAGAAATTGTAGTGACAAGCCCAGAAACGCAAATTAGCAAAGGATCCTGAACCTCCATTAAAGAAAAATTCAAACTTCAAATTAATGTAGGAGGAGTCTTCTTTTCTTTTAATTTAAATTACAGAACTATTTTATATTGTGTGTATTTCATTTCTGCACAATTACACGCTCTAAAATTCCATGAATCTCTAAAATTGAAGGAAAAATTCTCGTTTTCAAATGAAAGAAAAATCTCTTCCAATTGGCCATTAGAGGGCCTTTGAGTGCAAATTAAAACTCAAAATAGGTTCGCCTTGAGTTAGGGAACAATTATGTAACCCAACTGGTCCAGAACAGAAATCCCCAAATTCAAATTTCTCTGGTTCGAAATCCCTTTCCAAAGGTTGAAGATGACCCAATTACCAAAATGCCCCTCCCTTTAAAATTTTCTTTTATTTTATTTTAAATCTGTTTTGAGTGATTTAGCCTTCAAATGATCTCCAAAAATTCTGAAAGTTTTACCCAAGACTATATAAATAGGGAGGAACAGGCTAGAACAATTATTTTCAATAATTTGATTGAAATGAAAATTATTTTTATAAAATTCCAAAAATATCCCTACTTGAAAAATAATTATTTTCTTTGTTAAAACTGAGAAAAAAATCTTAGGAATAACCTCACAATACTTTCTCACATTTCCTAAAATACATAACCTCTTCTCTGACTTGGAAAATCCTAAAAACTAAAATTATAAAATGAAAATGACCATTTTGCCCTTGATTTTTAAATTGTTTAAATTTTGCACCAGAAATTCAAAATTTTGATCCAGAAAACAATCTAATGCTAGGAAATATCAAATATCTTGTCTCCTAAAAGGTTTTCCTAAAGGTAACCTCTAGAAATAAAGTTGAAATAATATTTTTGAGTAAATTTCCAAAATACCCTTGAAAATTCAATATTCAAATTTGGCAATAAGAAGTGGATTTTCCTCGACTATTAGTATAATCATAAGTTTATACCTGCATAAACTCATAGTAAAAGGAAGTCAAAGAATTTTAGAAATCCTATGAGGAAAAAGACCAAAATACCTTTATACTCAATTACACGTATTACCTCATAATTTCTTCTTCAGAACCCTGTCTAAACTTTTTGACCACTCTAATGTTTACATACTTGATTGTATAACTCAAAAGGATAAAGATTACTTAAAGGAATCATGTTAATCTAAGATTGACAAGAAAAGGCAATTTGTAACATAAACTTCTAGTACATGATTAATAGTGATTAATGAACTTTCTTTGATATTAATAAGATAAATAAGACACATTTATAAATAGATTGATAAGTCTTTGTAAATAGAAGAGATCCCCCTCAGGCCAGAGACAGATCTATTGATGGCCAAATGAACAAGCAAGAATCTTCAGATTAGAAGATTTTAGGGATCTAGTACCTAGAAGACTTTATCGATGGAAGTAAGGAAGGATAAATAGAACACGAGTGAAAATAGAGAATGGAGAAATGCAATGGGTTGACTACAAAAGATACTTCAGGAATGTATGCAAGTTGTGGAAGTCCTTGGGGGTGTTTAGACACCAAGTTTGTGAACTGCCTAGGTTAAGGAGTCACAATGTCGGCTTGGTAACCCCGACAAAGCAGAGTATTACCAAAGTCAGTAGAGAGTGTCTAAGCTATGTACCAGCTTGAGATATGTACTCCTGACTATCACCCAAAAATATTGCAACTTATGGATTTGTTAATATGATTGCATAAGTCCTCTAGTGAAAAGGAGTGAAAGAGGCAGCAAGGCATCCCTATAATTGATAGTAATTTATCTAGGACCCGACACGTTGAGATGATATGGATGTATATACATATTGTATGTTTTGTATATGATTACTCTGGTACACCAGTATTACATAACTAAAATTAAGAATCAAAGATTCACTCCTACACTAACCATTTCAGGAAAAAGTGTTTGAGGAATTCCATCCACCGTTCCATTTGTCAATAACTCCCCTATGTGGATGATGGACTAGAGATCCACTGTATGAACTATATACATATACTGGATATCTTCATTTCACTTTCTTTCATATAGCCCTGTTAGCTCCCACCTCTTATGGACAAATCGATCTCCCGATCGTGTTAACACAGGTGGAACCACCAAGGGTTTTAGAATCACTTCCTGGTTTTCCATCTCACCCTAGAAGGAGAAGACCACGTAACTCTTCCACTGGCCATGCTAGGCATAGAATAGGCAGATCCCAGAATTGACATATATGAGGAAGAGGATCCTTCAAAAGATCCGGGAGATGATGTTTAAAGTTTTCCTTTTGTAATATTAACAATGTATCTTTAGAGACTTTTACTTAGAAAAACAAAGTAGCTTCTAAGTGTGTGTACTTTGATTAATGAAAAATTAGTCATTACAAAATGAAGTTCCCAAATTTAAATTCTCTGGTTCGAAGACTAGAGCCAGAGGTTGAAGAAGACTGGAAAATTATCAAAATACCCTCCATTTTGTTTTCTTTAATTTTAGGCCATTTCTACCATTCCCAAGCTTCCAAAATTCATCATAGGGAAACTCTAAGTATAAGGAACAAAATGTGATAATTATTTTTCAAAGAAATTAATAAAAAACAAAATTATTTTCTAAAAATTCTAAAAATACCCTTAATTGAAGAAAATAAGAATTTGGGTCTGTTCTGGTCATAAAATTTGGGGATAAATGTTGGGAAACCATTATAAGTCTACCCAGAATCTAAGAATCACTTTTGAAATTTTAAAAATCCTTAAAACTAAAATTATATTTTTAAAATGACCATTTTACCCCTATGATATTAAACTAATTATTTCTATCATTCTAGACCATTTTAATTTTTAGAAAATAGCCTAAGTATCTTGAGGAAGAAAGTAGAATCTATCTTAAATTTTTTGGGGTAAGAATCTGAAGTAAAAATTTGAAAAGGTAAATTTTTACAAAATGAACAAAAATACCCTTATGGTTTAAAATTATGAATTTTAGCATTTATGGAACATATTAATTTTTGAAAAAAGTAATCTAGATTCACTAAACTTCTATTAGAGTCTATATCAAAATTTATAGTTGAAAGATTTAAGAAAAATTTCCAAGGAAACAAATTTTTGATAAAAATAACCAAAATACCCCTATAAGAGAAATTCAAATTTTTCCTACTGCTTAAAGCTCCTTGAGCTTAAAGAGAATTAAGTTTTTGATATTAGGAAGGCTGTATAATGAAGCTTAAGGGGAGAGAAGGAAAGAAAACTCTACTAAAAACATTTTATGGAAAATGACCAAAAGGGCCCTTGACCGTAAAAACATGACTTGTGTGTGTTGACTCTCCTCTGTAACCTAAGAATGGTCAGGAAAACTATTAAGAATTTTATACTTGGAACTAAACTCAATTAGTAATTATAATTAGAAGCAAAAAGTCCATAATTGAGAAAATACATGTAAAAAATGATCATTTTGGCCTTAGAACACAAATGTGACCAATTTAACCTTAGATCAAGATTTCTAACCTTAGGATTGGTAAATACTTAAAATTTTAATCTATGTTCAAACCAAAGTTTTAATCAAGATGTAAAATTGTTAGGCAAACTAAATTTTTATAAATGACTAAAATGCCCCTGGCTTATAAATTTAGGAAAAGCTTAAGTAGAAGAATAAAATTTATAAATTACAATCAGTGTACAATAGGAAGGAGAATGAATATCGAAAACCCAGCTCAATGACTAATATAATCGATAAGTCTCTATAACATAAGCAAGATCCACCGCACTTCAGATTGACCAGTGAAGAGCCAAGAATGGTGAATCAATTATGGTTAAACAAAACTAAGGAATAAAATAAAGCAAAAATTTTCCAACTATGGAAGTTCTAGGGATTTGGTACTATGAGACTTGATAGAAAGAAGTAGAGGTGAAATAATTAAAGACATAATACGAGTGAGATAAAAGAATGGAGAAAAGTAATGGGTTTACCACAAAAGGTACTTGAGGAATGTATGCAGGCTATGGAAGACCTTGGGGGTGTATAGGCACCAAGTTTGTGAACTACCTGGATTAAGGAGTCACAAAGCCGGCTTGGAAACCCCGACAAAGCATAACATTGCCAAGATCAATGGAGAGTATCTAAGCCTAGTACCAACTTGAGATATGTACTCCTGATTGTCACCTAAATAAATTGCAACTTATGGATTTAATGTTATGTTTCGCATAAGTCATCGGGAGTTAATAGTAAGAGGTAGCGAGGGATCCCAAAACACTACTACTAATAAATAGGACTCGATACAACAAGATTGAGAGAATACGAATACATGTATGCCAATATGATATATCTATTGAGAGAATTGGAGATTCACTCTTACAACTAAAATTTTCAAGAAAAGATGTTTGATGACTTCCGCCCTATATTCGATGTATCAATTTCCCCGCTTTACGGTCGATGGACTAGAGACCCACTATATCAGTTAAATACATATACAGGATATGTTCGTTTTACTCTTTTCCCTACAACCCCCTTCACTCTTACGACTTCAGGACAAATTGATTTCCCAATAATACTGACTCAGGTAAAACCTCCACAAATCTCAGAATTACCTCTCGGGTTTCCCTCACATCCTAGAAGGAGACGACCAAGCATCTCCTATCAAAATACTTCCTTTACTCACCCCAAAACTAGAACTTCCAGATCTGTTTCCAAAGTGGAATCATCTGAGGATGAGGATCCATTAGAAAATCCTGGAGATGAATTTTAGTTTGTCCTTTATGATGTAAACGTAGTATAGTTTTATGTAAATCTATGTAAATTAATGAATGAAAGTATCTTCAAACAATTATATGAAAGTTTTATTAACGAAAATAGTAAGATGTTATACTTCCTAGCCATTTTCGTACGGCAAAAGGGATCTTTAAGTCAAGGAGATTTATCAAACTTTTATCAAGGAGCTTCTTTTCACTAAGATATTTCATGATAAAAAATGAAGTTAAATATATCGACAAAGATAGTACATACATCATAAGGGAAATCAAAAGAATATTCAAAGTTTAGCTAAGTATTTCACATTTCCTTAAGTTTGACAAGAAGGGCATTTTAATCATTTTACATATCACTTATGGGTTTTATTGTGAATCTTCTTTTTATATATTTATGTATTGAATAATAATTGACCCTTAAAAATGGAATGAACCATTAAAATTTAGATTTGAAATCAATTTGGGTAAATTTTATAGGCAGGGTATTTTAGTAATTTACTCATAAAAAGGGTATTTTGGTCATTTTCACAAATTTTCATTTTTGATGAAGTCTATATCACATTTCTAACTTTATAAATATTGTGAACCTAGTAGTATTAGCGTAAAATATCCTGACTAATCCCCCTTGAATTTTGAATAACAAAATTGTAAATTTTAAAGGATGGGTATTTTTGTCTTTTTCATAAAAATTTAATTTATGTGGATTTTTTTATCATGTTTTTCACTTTAAAATGGATATAAGTTTAATTAATTTATACATAGAAAATTCCTAGTTAATCTTTCTCTAAGTTAGATTAGAAAAATAGTAGAAATCTTACTTTTCATGACTAGGGGTATTTTAGTCATTTTTATAAAATTTAAAGTTTCTAAAATATATATATATATATATGTGTCTAATAATTTTTCCTAGATCATGGAGTAAAAATTTCTTTTATTCTTTTCTTGATCTAAAGGAAGAAACAACAAAATTATAAAAATTTGGCTTAGGGACATTTTGGTAATTTATGGCCATAGGGGCAAAATGGTCTTTTGACCTTGATCATCTTCAACCTGGAGAAGCAGAAGCTTCTTGATGGCTCGAAAGCAATTTAAATTTGTCATTTTCTCTTTTCTATTTCATTCTTAAGTTTATTTGATCAAAATTCAAATTTTATTCTCTTGGATTCAAGCATTACTTATTACAATTTCTAGAGAATCAAGCTTCTTCAAGATAAGCCAAGAACATAAAAGCTCCAATTCTTTTCATTATCGATTTCCATTTCTCTTTGTCAATTCAGGTGAATTTTTGCCTAGAAAGGTTCAAACACCATTACCTAACATTAATCTACCTAAAAGAGGATTAAAAACATGATGAACAGGAGATGCAAAGTTCTCCGTTTTTCAGAATTCGAATTTGTAAATTCAAAATCGTTTTTCATGAATTAATGGACTTTAGTGTGTCAAACTCTCAAAAAACCTAATTCAATGATCCTATAAAGTTTCTAGCAATCAAAATTGAAGAAACAATAATTCCTCCTACCTTAATTTAGAATTTTTCGACGAGGAATTGCAATTTCCGGTGAAACTTCAGTGAGTCTCCTAAACCTCGATTCTTTGCTTGTTTCTTCGAATTTCTTCAGCGGGCTCGAAGTTCGGGATGGTTTGAAATTATAGGGATTGAAATGAAGCAATTTGAGTGAGTGTATAGAGAGAATCGAAGAAAAGTTCTTTGAATTTTGAGTTCTAAGTTTGATTTCAATGACGTTTATATAACATCTTTCACCACCCCATTTAGCTTATTTTATTCCTTGTAGTTAGTTGATCGTAGCTTTACTGAGTCAAGGAGGTTGGGTGGCTACGTTGTAGGAACCTTCAAGGTTGAGGGAGGAGCTTCCATGGTGGTTGAAGAAGAAGAGGAATGACAAAGGGTTATATAAAATTTATTTTGCTCAATTACCTGTGATGGGCCTAGTGGTCTCATTGGCAAACATACACTCCTCTCTTCCTCACTCGTGCCTAAAAGGGCGGGTTCGAATTCCAACCAACCCTTTTTCTACCTTCCGCTTTTTATTTTTTTATTTATTCATGCATTTAGTCCTTATATATTAAATAAGGCACATTTTTGCTACCTAGAGTAGGTAGCTTAGTTGGTAAAAAGACATGCTCTCTCTCTTTCCCCTCCGTCTTGGTTTGATCCTCTCCTATCCCTTTTCGAATTTCTCTTTTGGTTTTTCCTTTTCTTTTTCTTTTTATCATTTTCTTTTTTTTTTTACTTCTAAAATTTTTTCTAAAATTCCTATAAATTATTTTCTATTTTTCTCTATTTGTTCCTACATTTTCTTTATCACAAGTGATTTTATAAATTGTATAAATCTATTTATTTAACTTTTATTTATATATTTTTAATTATAAAACTCAAATTTTTATTCTAAAACATTTAGATTCTTATTTTTAAATTTATCCTTCTAATTTCTTTATATCTATTTATTAATCCTTCAATATATACCTATTTTTTTATTCTTTTATTTGTCAATCTTTGTTTATTCTTTATTTAAACTATTTTTTTATTAATCTTGTTTGTTTATAACTTCAAATTTTATTAAAACTTAAATTTCTTTTTTTAATATTATTTCTTTTCTAAGATTCTAAACCTTTACAATAACTAATTTATCAAAGTTATAAATTCTAGTATTTACATATATAAAAAAATTAAAAATAAGATGTTACATTATATATCATTACTGTGAATTTAGAAACTAACAAACTTTTACACTAAGTTTAAATCTTTTAAATTAACTTAGTTAAATTCATTACACAATATACTTTTTTTATCTGTAAAAGTTAAAAACAAGTATTAGAAGGTTTACAATAAGCATCCTGCTCAACCAACTCAAGTAAACTCCATGATACATAATCTATGTTTTATCTTATTAAAAACGTATAATGTATGTTTTAAGCAGGAACATGCTCTGTCCAAAAAAAATGTTTGAACATGTTTAAGGATTTTGTCCAATTAATTAAAATATTTATTAAAATCCTATTAAGTGTTTGTTTGAATTCATGTTAAATTATTCAAAATTGTGTTAAAATATTAGCTAGCATAATTTTAGAATATTAATTTTTAGTTAAAATAACTTTAAATAACTTTTATATTCAATAAAGAAATTCACACTGAATTTAACTAACTACTAATCTAAACCTGAAATCATTTTACTCAAAATAAAATTTAACTAAAATCAATTTTATTAAAAATCAAATTTACAAACCCAAACAACGCGTATTTTGAGGGTTAAGGAATCCGATTGGGCTATATATATCGTTTTCATTGGTGTACCTCTTTTCAATAGCCACCAGATGGTAACTACGCGTGTCCCACATATGTTAAGAAAAATTACTTGTACATTTTTGTCATCATCCCATTTTCTTCAACCAAAATTGATATAAAGTAAATTACGAACATAAAGAATTGACTTTTCTCTTGTATGCTCGTGTTCACGAAAATGTTCAATTATCATTTCGTACATGTCAGTGATCAGCAGAAAAGCAAACAGCTTCAGTAGTTACCTACAACCCGTGATAAAGCATGGATTCCAAATGGACGCACAAATAATTTAACAATCATGCACATGGATAAGAAGATTAAATTTACTAACCTTGTTACAATAACATAGTCAATAAATTAATTAATTAATTCATTAATTAATTAATTATCACCTATATGTAGATCAAGTCAAATTGAATGATTCTGGACAGGTTAATTATTCGTTGGTCATTTGGGCTACCCTTTGGTTGTTGCTATCGACCATTATGATCCTAAGACAAAACCTATAATGTAGAGATATGACAAACGCAATAATGATGAGTGATTATCTTTTTAAGTTTACCTTTGTCCTCAAAATATACTTGGACTGTAAGAAAATCAAATAACTTGCTGGTTGATATGCAAATACATGTCACCGAGTTTGGTATACATATCTTAGAGATTAAGCATTTAATTATCAGAACATTTTCTATTTTTGCTCTTCCTTTACAAAGTAATATACTCAAATTCACATTCTTCTATTTTTATCAATTAACTTATTTAGGTAGTTACGGCTATGATTGACAATCGAGTAACGTCATTTGGAAAAACAAAAGCTGAGGAAATCAATGCCATGTCAAAATAAGGAAAACAATTTAGATTTTGTTTTTTTTTTTTAATAAGAATCGAGGTTTAATTTAACCAACATTCCAAGACACGAAAGTTTAAATTATATGCCCTTTTCAAGCTTTTGGTTTTTGCTCAGTTAGCTTAGTTAAGGTATTTAACGTTTTCACAATATTGTTACATTACGTGCTACTCTCTCTCCACCTCATGTCTGTAGATGCATGCGGGTGTTTGACATGATCCCACAACAAGCCCCTCCAACCTTTAGGGAAGGAAACAAAACCAATGCCCATCGAAGACAAAATAAAATGAAGAACTTCGAAAAATTTTCTAAATTGTATTTAATTTACCATCTCAAATTTTACAATCAACTAGTTAACACTGTTTCTTTTAGTTTTGATAAATTTTTAATTCATATAAAGTAGTGCTGTTCTGATTTTGGCTTTTTTCATGTTTCTGTTATTTATTTATTTTTTAGTTTTTTTAACTTCTTTTGTAATGTATAATAGTGATGACATTATTTGTGATCAAATTGAAACTTTTTTTTTATTGTTTTTCTAATTCAAAATGAGCTCATTTCATATCGTAGATTGGTGTATTGATTGACTTGCGGTAGCAATGGTGTGTTGAATGTGTTTTAAGCATATTATAAATGTTCATATGTAATTAAATCAATCAACTAATTAATTAAATAAAATCAAATTATTTAATTG
>JAMLFT010012578.1:0-10336 GCA_026544285.1 Pachyrhizus erosus
AAAAATACTGTTTAGTATGAACAACTTTTTGTAAAAAATTGATGAAAGAATATCATTGGTTGAAGATGTAAAAGAAATATATGTAATAATGTGAAAATAGTATTTTATAAGGATTCCACCATGTGTGGTTAGTAATTCTGATTATTTGTGAATATTTTTGTAAACATTAGTTCATATTAAAAAAATATTAATTTTAATTTTATCTAATAAGTAATAATATTATAAAGTTAGTAACTGATACAACATGATTAATCCCCTGAACTGGGTGGACCTTGATTCTTTTAATCCATTATTGAAATTTAAGTGCAAATACAAGTGAAATCATTATTAATCAAACACAAAGCTGAAGCTAATGCTTGGCACAATCAGCAGGAGCAAACGAAATCTTTCCCCCATCAAGATCGTACTCCACTTGAAAACCAATTTGCGCTCGATTTCCCAAGACTGGAAGATCATCTTCTTCATCGGTGGGTTGTATCAACAAGCAAATCAAGCTGTCTTCATCATCAACCCGATCAAACAAGTTTATAACTTTCATTCGAACCTTAGCTCCTGTAAAATGAAACACAACATCAGGGACATTATCCGTAGTGTCCTGATCTCTATAACAAAGGTCGTACGGCATTGGAGGATTTTTCTCTGCCTCACCACCAAGGGCATCCTTCACTAAAGTCGCAAACTTTCTATAAAAACTTTTCTGGAGACTCGTGAGTGTGGTCCCTGAATCAATGATCATGTTGCCATCAATTTGACTCTTCCTTGTCTCCACAAACCTATTTCCAACGCTGATGCCTTCAAGATTGAGAAAGTAAAAACTGGATGAAGAAGATTTGAATATGAGGGGAGTGGACACAACCCCTTTTCCCTTAATCGTTGCATCATTCCCAAATTTCAATTTGCTAGTGCTGTTTGAATCAGAAGGAAGCAAACAATAGGAAAATTTTTTACCAATATCACTAAGTTGTGAAACTAGTGACAATGGTCCAGCTCCAAGACCCACTAGTCCCGTGTTCTTCTTGGTGCTATCCGCAGTATCGTTATTGTAATATGCACACCCAAAAGTAAACTTGGGAAACGTAACACTAACACCAGTGGGACCAAATTTGATTTTTTCAACACTCAATGTTCCAAGGTTGTATGAGTTGTCACCATATCCATACTTGTAGTAGCACTCACCTGACTTTCCACAACCACGTTGGTTGTGGGGGAGTAGTGTGCAAGGTTGTGAGTCACATCGCACTTTCCTGAACGTTGAAGACTTTCTTGGATCAAACAATGGTGTTTCTTGGGGTAAACAATTCATGCAAGGAGTGCACTGTACCCAAATGAGATCACTCCCCGTGTCCGCAATAGCAAACCGTTCCACAGGAGGGGTACCAATATAAAATCTCATGAGGTATTCACCAATGGCTTCGTCTGGAGTTGTGACACTTCTAGGGAATCCATTTTCTTTTCGAGAAAGGGCAAGGCGTTTGGATCGAGCAATGGACCTCATGGCAGCGTTTTTCATGCGCTCTGATGGGGTGAGTGAAGGCTTGTAAAAGGGTGACAATGGTGAGTCACGGTGAATAAGATCCACGCTGAAGCCGCTTAAGCTTTCACTGGCTTCAGCCATGTATGTAATAGAAAGTAGTGAACATGGAAGTAAGAAACAACACACAAAAGCACGCATGATTTTTACTTAAGGTGTCCAAGCTACAGATAGAATTGCAATGGATGAAAAAGCATATCGAAGCACTTATATTTATAGATTATTTAGTCATTCATCCCTAAACAATAATGCTATATATGAATATTCCGTACAGTACGTGTATATATTCCAATGACTTTTGTTTTTTTTTTTAATTTTAATATACAGATTATATATTTCTTCGACTGGTTGAAGACAATACTTCTTAAATTAAGTAGCAACATTATAAATAAAAATAAAAAATTCCAAATATTTTAGGCATTTGTATATTCAAGATTTTTCTGATAATATTAGAACAACCACATATAATTGATCTACATGTATGGTATTATATATATCTCATATCTGTTTCTTCCTCTGGTCATGTTATAGTTATACTGTTTTCTTTTTTCTTTTTTTCTTTTTTCTCTCTAGATGTATTTTAATTTTAAGTGTTCGTGGATCTTTTTTATCACGTAATCTTTTACGTTGTCCAATAATTTCTACGGTGACTTGTCTAATTCCCGTCATGGTCGCCTCACCATGTCATGGTCATAGACTTGGTCTACCATGATATAACTTCAAATGGAAAATTGGCATGGGGAAAATATAAATTTAATTATAAAATTGATGTAACAATATAATCATTAGAAAAGTTGAGTTCTTTGAATATAAAAAAATTCACGTGTTATAGAATGATCAAACAAACAATTATAGTAGTGATTTTGGAATTCGTTTGCTATCAATTATGTTTCAACAATGAAATCATATACGGATAATGAGGGTTCACACATCTAATCGATTCTTTCTCTTACATTAACTGTTACTCATCTGACTACAAAATTTTTGTTGTTCTTAAATTAATGATATATAAATTTCACTGTAAATTATTGTTGAGGTTAGTAATATTTCCCAGCATTATGAGGTGCTGTGCTTTCTCTTAAGCTAAACTTATCTCTACTAAAAGCAATAATAAACCATACGGATTCTTTTGAAGTTTTTAGTTATTATGTTTGATACCAAAATTTTAAAATTTTAAAAAAACCATTAAGAATTAAAAATAAAAAAAAATATCGAGTTTAATAAGTGAAACTTATAAGGTTCGTGTAATTTATTGAAAAACATTTTCAAAGCACATACACATTTGGTGAACACCATGATGGCGCAAAGCTTTATAATAAAAAAGAGTCACTATCTATTTTATTTAAAATTAAAAAAACAATGAGAAACTTATATTTTGAAAATAATTTTGTATTTGAGAGTCTGATTATGTATAGAAAAGGTTAAAGGTTTTCTTTTTTTTTTTCTTTTTTGGATTAGAGGTTAAAGTTGAATCTTATTGTAATCCTAATGCAACTATTAAAAAATATTCATCTTATAATTAATTATCTAATTATTAATAAATTTTTAATTATTTATTATGATCCAAAATAAATACCTTTTAGTATACAAATGTTCCATCTTTCATTCGTTTATTCCATTTGAGCATTTGTAGTTATTATATAAATACAAATATTTTTGTTTTGTAGAGAATGTTTCAAATAATAAGAAAGATGATCAAAATATATTAAAAAGGATTTTTATCTAAAAAGTCGTCTTTTGTTAGAGTCAATTTTACTCCAAAAAAAAATATGCAGAACTAATTTTTGATAGGAGAATACAAACAAAGATAAGCAAGTTGAGCTATCATTGGAATATGTGACTAGTTGGTAAAAAAATAATTAATGCAATATTAAATGTTGATTTATACCTATTACTAATAGATGAAGATAGAAGATCATTGTAAGACAACAAATAGTTGAAGAATGTCAACTATATATATAAAAGACTTTGAATAAAATGATGTAGTTACGTGGCTTAACAAAAAAACCTTCTTATACTTCACTACTCTTGAAAGTATTTTTGTCATTATTTTTTCTATAAAAAGTTCTCAAACATTTAACAAATTTAAGAGATGAACTTGTTAGCATTGTATATATTTCATCTGATACAAACTTGAGTCACCTAAATTCATATCAATCTTAGATTTTATGAGATTAAGTTAGAAGTGATTTATAAAAAAATACTCATTATGGTAACTTGAAAAGACTACTTATTGTAGAAAAAAAAATATATTAACAAAAGAATACTTGTATATTTTTGTTACTATAAAATTTGGTGGTTTGACAAAAATTAAACATAATTTCAGTATAAAAATAAATTAATATAAAATTTATTATGTTATTTTTTTCTTATTTACACATTAACTAAAAGAAATTATTGATTTATCTTCAACAAATTTATTTGTTTATATCTTTCATTTGTTTATCATTTGAAACTTTGGTTATCTTTTTTTTAAAAAAAAAAAAAAAAAGACAGACGATCCTAACTCATTCTTTATCCAAAAGTTTTACAAAAAATATTTAAAAACACAATTCAATCTCTTTTTTATATTTTTCTATTTATTTTACAATATTAATAGTAAAAAATTCTGAAATTTACAAAGATGGCATTTACCCAACAAGAAAAACATAAGAAAGCTAAAAATTAGTGTTTCGTCTAAAGATTAAAGAGTTAT
This sequence comes from Pachyrhizus erosus, assembly GCA_026544285.1. NCBI lineage: Eukaryota > Viridiplantae > Streptophyta > Magnoliopsida > Fabales > Fabaceae > Pachyrhizus > Pachyrhizus erosus. The sequence goes on from JAMLFT010012578.1 coordinate 4,227, forward strand.
GCTAATCATACCGCTAAAATTTTCCACTCAGCGTATGCATAAAAGTAGAAGCAAATGTGAATTATGGCCTTTATTTTAGTATGCCAATATACGCATAAGAATTGAACATGAGTGTTTGTATTAGGGTGTGTATATGCTAATCGAATGAGTGATTTTATTTTAGGGTGCAAAGGAGAAATATTTGTTTTATGTTTCCCTATCACTAAAAGAATTCTGGATACTATTGATGATCTTTTATTTCTGGTTCGAAATTGACGATCTTTTATTTCTGGTTCCAAATTGACGGTAAAGTGCCAGGTTACTGATTAGAGTAATACTTTGTGTTTATTAATAACATACATAAAATGAAATATATTCTAGAAGTTTTGTATAAAAGTAAAATAAATAACTAAATTGTTAAGATCAAGTAATATCTTGCAAACATAATCCTTATTTTGTCTCTCGACATAATAATTATCACCTATACATCTGGTGCTCGTCCAAGGTGGTATTGAAAATCATGCTGAGTTGGACATACAACACAAATTATTGTAAGTTACTTATCAAAATTAAAAACAATTGTTGTTTGTTGTGTCTATGCGTATATGATAAGAAATTGGAAATTAAACCATCGTTGCAGAGGCCATTTTGCAATTCAGATGTCTTATTTCTACAAATCAAACATCAAAGATGTTAGCTACTTTATTATTTGGTTGCAGCCATCCGGTCCACAAGGATGAAAATGTGAATATTTGACAGTTTATTTGAAAAATAAAAGAGAATATTTTTCAGGACTTACAAAGAAAACCTTCTTCCCTCAAATAACATGATAGGGGAGAATTGCCAATCTATTTTTTTATTGTTTTAGTTTTTTCTAAACTTTAAATATATTTTTATAATATAAAAAGTTAAAATTAAGAAATAGTTTTTTCTAAGAAAAAATAATGTGAACGAACATCTAATGTTTTGCATTAAATTTATATTTTAAATTTGTATAAAAACTTTTCTGTACAATTTATTTATTTATATTTTCTTTTTCACTGGTCTAAACAAGTGAAGAGAAACAAAAAATCCTTCTTATTATTTCTATCTATCTAAACAATATATTTTTTCTATTTTCTTTTTCTTGTATTTCTATCTTTTCTATTTCCTCTTATTTCATTTTTATCCAAACTTAGTTTATATTTTTTTAAAGAATTGGTGTTTTTAGTTTGTTTTTTTTTTTAAAGAATTGGTGCTCATAGGAAGTAGTTGACATGATTAAACTAAGTAGGTTAAATCATTATGTAGGTTCGTAAATTATTTGGAATTTTTTTATTAGGTTCTTGAATTTTTTTTTAATTGAGATTTTTAACTTGTATTTATTTTTTAATTGAGTTTTTAAACTTGATCTCATACATTTATGAAAAAGAACAAACACACTTAAGAAGAGTTGAATAGTGTGTGTGATTTTTAAAAAAAATTGTAAATTTTTCATAAAGTATTAAATGAAAAATGTTTCGCAAATGTTTCTTCAAAAAACATTTGAAGAACAAACTAAAGAAAGAATAAAAAACATAAATTTTTAAATTGATTTACTCAACTTGAGTTACGTCTAGTATTTTAATTTTAGAAGAATTTCATTCATCAAAATTAGGTTATAAATAAGTATTATCTATGTCATTTCTTACTATAATAAATATTATCTATATCATTTCTAGCTATAATTATCAATCTCACCTAAGATTGAAAAACTTGAATATTCTTTAATATAGTCATTTTTAACTTTCACAAATTACAAAGGTTTGAAAAATTATAAAAAATCTTTCTTGATGTGACATCTTTTTGCAAAGGATATAAAAAAGTATATTTTTTTATTTTTTATAAAATGTTGACATATCTTTGAAGTAAGTTCTACTTACAAATTGTTATTTTTTAAATAGGCTCTTGACTTAAACATGACTTTTGATTAAAGGTTATATTTATCTTTCAAAGATCTTCGTTTTTCATTTAATGTTTAGATTTCAAACATTAAAGCATTTGAGAAACAAAGAAAATACAAGATGCAAATACAAATATAAGAGAAGTTAAATCATAGTATCTAAAATGTGAAAAAAAAAACGTGTGACTTAAATGCTTTGGATGACAAACTGAAGTGAATGTAAAAATCATAGTACAAGTTTTTCATATTACATCAAACAAAGAGACAACGCGTTGGACACTAAATATTTCATGAAAACATTCGGGCACAGATTCATTTGTGTTGAACGCTATTTCTTTATAAAGGTAGTGAGCAAAAACTTAATTATATGCATTAAACACAAGCTAATTTAAAATATATTTTTGTGTTTTAAGTTAAAAGAGAGATACCATTATAAGCATTGTAAACACCCAAATTCACCACAAAATTTATGGCATTTTTTATTCAAAAACAAAATCACAAATTAACAATTGACTTTTAATTAATTAGTCGTAAGGTGTGTTGCTCCTTTCATGTGTTCTTAATTCTCTTCCAATCTATACAATTAAAAATAACATAAAAAAGTTATATTGATTATGTAAAATAATTTTATTCAGTCATCTAATCACAAATTATTATATATATTAAGTTTATTAATTTTTATAATAATTATCTTAAAAATTATACAAATAGTCATTTATGATAGTAATTATCTTAAAACTAACATGTATAGTTATTTGTTATTTAAAATAATTTTTTATTATCAATATATAGTCATTAAAATCTAAAAATAATTCATTTTAATTAGAAAATAATCTTATCATTTAATAACTTTCTCTAGAAATTATTTATCACAGTATCATTTCCTCTTACAAAATTCTGCAAAACCATACAACAATAGCAATGTAAATTTGACTGGGAAAAAGGAATTACATTGCTAATTAATATATATCTTCTTTATAACATTGCATAATATATAATTGAACATGTCAATAATTGTACAATATAATTATTAGGGTAGGGTGTTTTCTTTAATAGTAAAAATTGAATATGTATATTAAAAATTTATAACAATTCAAACACCTTGTTAAATTAATTAAGCTACATCCCTTATTACAATAAATAAGTAGGATAGAGTGCCAATAACTAATTAAACACTTCATTTCCTTCCTATAGCTAATATCCTAATCTGATTAAAAGACATAGATTATTTCAGCATTTTATATATACTGCCAAGCATTCAATATTACTCCCATGTCCCACATTATCATGAACCAATAAATGAAATGAGACATTGAACATTTCTTCTTAAAACGTGGATTTTGCCATATGCTATAATACAAATTCTATTAGATTTACCGTTAGTTGATGTAGTATTTTTAAAGGAAAAAAATGAAGAAATAAATCAATTAATAAAGTCATGGAACTTAACTAAAATGCTATGCAAAATGTCTTCTCTCTTTCGTGTTTCTACCTAGTTACGAACAATTATATTGTAAAATAAAGAGATAAATTGTAAATAAACTGCATGGGGAACCAATTTTGCAAACTTAAAACTTGATCAAGAAGTGCAAATAGGGCACAGAAAACACAATCTTTAGTAAATTAGCATTTCAAAGTTTTTATTTGTCAAACATAACTTCTGCAACGGCAAACCCTAAAACCACTCAACCTCAAATGCAGTTTATAAATCACAGAAGAAACTCAGTATATTGATAAGCAATGTTTCAAGCATTAGGGACACATAATTTTCTGGTCCTTTTCATTCAACAACTGTGGGCATATTTATGTTCATTGCACATAGCAATACAAAGCAATTATTTAAGTGTCAATTATAGTAATTAGAACTTTATAGATTAAAAAAAACTCTTAACAAAGAACATAAGCTACTTTATGCTCATTTCTTCCTAGTTTTTCTTTATTGTTCATTTTTTTCTCATCTTTTATTTTTTCATGATCAGTATGGTGGGACAACAAAGGGCACTCTTCATGCACTTTGGATCACTTAGGAATTGGTGGCTTAGGTGGGTCTATAAGTCTAGTTTGAGACAAACATGGGTGGCATATGATGATGGGACTATGTTCGTGAAGCCTTTAATGATATGTCTAAGCGTTTGAGACGTACCACATAACTCCACTAATCTCCATTGCCTTTAATGTTGGGAACTGTTTACAATATCTTTTTGTCACAATTTTGTCTATTTTTAATTATTTAACTCAGAATGTATACACTGTTTATTCCTTTTACTAGATTAAGGAATTTTTTATTTTCATTTTTTAAAACTGTATTCAATTTTTAAAAATAAGAAATAAGAAGTTTTTTTTATTAAATAATTTTTTTCAAAATAATATTTTTTCGATTTTTAAAATCAGAAAACCAGAACAATTGTATGTTATTCTGGTTTGCTATTTTGTTATTTTTATTATTATTCATATTCTTTCTTACACACATTTTTTTTCTTTTTTTATTTCTATTCTCTAAAAATAATTTTCTAAATTATTTTATAAATTAAATAACAAAAAAAATCAAATGCTCAAAATAACTAATACTCTTTCCTTGAATATGTTTAGTAAGGCATCTTATAGTGTGTTTGATAAATCATTTGAGTAGCTTATAAGTTACTCCCTCCAGTTTCTATTATAAACAAAAAAAATAAAATAACTTCACATTAAAAAAATATTTTTTTTTTAATTATTCTTCATTAAAATTTGATATAAAAAAAATATAATTAAAAATAGAATCTTAATTAAATGAAAAGTGTTTTGAATATAATTTTATTAAATATAATCAAGTTAGTCAAAACTTGATTATAAAAAATAAAAAATATAACATTTTTTTATAAAAAAGACCTAAGAAAGTACTTTATCTAGTTATAAGCTTAAGCTAATTTAGTACATAAACTAATTATTATATTTTATAACTTATTTTTTAAGTTACTTCAAGTAACTTATTAAAATAAGTTAACTTACATGTTATTGGTTTTTTTTTCTCTCAATCTTATTCTCACTTATTTACTTAAAATTGTATTTTACTCTTTTTTTAATTAAAAAACTCAATTTGTCTATATTATCACTCTTACTTACACACATGACAATCAAATAAATCTTATAAAATTTGTAATTCTATTTTTATTATTTTGTTTAATGTCAAATTATACATTTTAATTAAGTATTACATTATTTATTTTAAATTTTAATTAAAATATTTGGCCAGTAAAAATAATTTGATAAAAAATCAAAATTATAAAGAAAAATTAACTTTTATTTTTGTTTCTAAATAATATTACTAAAAATATAATTTTAAATAATATAATATTATCAAATGCTTACCATTTTTATATACTACAAATTAAAAAAATATTGTCCTACTTTTTAAAATGATAAGTTATTAAACTAAATTAAAATATTGATATATATATATATAATGAAATAAATAAATATATCTTTTTATGTCATTTAATATTTATTAGCTATGTCATTAGTTAATTTCAACAAATATTTTTAATTAAATCAACTAGTTTATATATTTTTATTTTTTCAACTATCTTATAAATTTCAGCTATCTTATTAGCTAGTTTTATCAAACATAAAGCTATTAATTATGTTTAACAAAACTCATTAAAAAATATTATTCTACTTTTTAAAATAATAAGTTATTAAAAATAAATTAATATATATATATATATATAACTACATAACTAAATATGTCTTCTTATGTCATAATTAATTTGTAAAATTATTTATTGAAACAACTAAAATATATAAAATGACAGAAATAAATAAATTTATGTAATATTTTATATAAATTTTATTTAATATTTTTTAAAAAAATATTTTATCTATTTATAATTTTTTTTAATTATTTTTAATTTTATTTATAATTTTTAATTTATTATAGATAAATTTTTAATTTTTTTTACTTTTAATTATTATAATTTTTACATGTTGTATTGTTTACTAATCATTTTGGATATATCCTAAAATATTATCAATAAAATTTAAAATAAAATAAACATAACATACTTTTAAGTAGATATCATATTATCATTAAGATAATTAATATAATAATTAAAATATCTTCAAATATAATATTAAAAATAAAAAAAAAATATGAATAGAGTAATAGTTAAAATAAATAATTTAATATTAAAGTATTAAAAAATAATAAAAATAAAATGAACCATTTAACAAT
>JAMLFT010012579.1:0-10335 GCA_026544285.1 Pachyrhizus erosus
TCTTCCGATCTAGAAATAAGACGAAAAAATATAATTGAATTTTCTAAATTTTTAGAATAACTAAAAATATGTAAATAATATATATATATATATATATATATATTAAACTAATTAGGATAAATATAAACTTTTTAAATATATATATGTGTTCATGATTGAAAAATGTAGGAACAAAAAGAGAAAAATACAAATAAATTTGTAGGATTTTTAGAATAATTAAAAACTAGACAATATTAATTATATAAAAGGATATATCGAAATATATATGTATTAAAACCTGAAAAATAAAAAGGGAAGGGTTTGGGATTTGAACCCAGGCCCCTAGGAGAAGAAGAAAGACGTTGGACCAACTAAGCTGCAAGGCCAACCAAGGTTCAAACCCAAGCGTGGAGGAAGGGAGAGGCACACTTAACCAACTGGGCTGGAAGCCCATCTACGCTAGTAAGAGACGCTTTCATGTATATAAGGTATGTTTTGAAAAATCAAGAAATAAAAGCTAGAAAAAAAAACCCCAAAGTGCAAGGAGGGTCTTGAAGGAGGGGACTTGGCGCCTTTGCTCATTGTTTTAACCGCTGAGCCAGGTCGCGTTCGGTGACACTTTAACAATTTTGATTTTATTTATGGTATCTTAAAAACCTTGGACCGCCATTGAAGCAGCTAACAAAACACCTTCTTCATCGAGCCTCCTCCACTTGTAACTCGTCGTTTTTGTAGCCTGCACCCCTAATCCTATACCAACTATCGTTGCCCAAGCTTAACGAATTAAATAAAGGTAAAACAAAGTTGAAGAACTCTATAAAAATAGAGCTACATGTAGGATAAGAAGCATGAAACTGAGAAGTTTAAAACAGAAATTCCTTCACAAATTCGAGTCTATATTCCCCTTTCTTTTCCAAAACCAATTCGAAAATCATCTGATCATCTTTCCCTTTAGGAATCAACAGAAAACAAGGAAAGAATCTCCAAAATGAAACTTTGTCGGAGAATTGAGAACTTGCCGAAAAACTTAAATTCTCGCCAAAAAAATCGAAATAAAGTAGGAGGAATCTTTGTTCTTCAATTTTCTCTCTATTAATTGATTTATAGGAATGGTAATTGCATATTAAGCCTCTAAATTGATGAAAACATGAACGAATGATTGAATTCAATTTTTTCTCTCTTCCCTATCAATTATCGCCATTTTCATTTTGTATAATAGGTTTCTACTATTGAATTCGAAGTTAAACTTATGGAAATACTATCAAACTAAGTATAATTTTGAAAGAATTGTTTGATATGGCATGACAATTTTATAGGGCTTATATGAATCGAAGATTGAAATACGAATTTGAAATTTGATTGTTGTCAATTTGTATGTTTAGGCTAACAAAAAGAAAAAAAAAAGAGAAAGAAGAGATTAGAATAGGGAGGGGGAAGGATGAGTGGCAGAGAGAAGCAAGTTAGGAAGAAGAATGGAAGAAGGTCTGGACGAGAGAGATAGATAGATAGAGACAAAGAAAGAGAGAGAGAGAGAGAAAGTAGAAAAAAAATAAAGTAGAGAGAAAGAGGAAGTAGAAAGAGAGAAAGTAGATAGAGGGAGAAGAGATAGAGAAAAAGAGAGGGAGGAAGTAGAGAGAAAGAGAGAGAGGGAGAAAGAGAAAGAAAGAAAAATAATAAATAATAAATATTATAATAATAAAAGAAAATAGGAGAAATTGTCAATATTAGATATTGAATGATTTTCTACTCTCTTTTTTCTCAAATTTTTTATATCTAATTATTCCTCTTTCTTTTACTTAATACATCATTATAAATACTTTATATAATACAAGTGAGTGAAATCGGTACAAAAAGAGAAACAATCTCATTATTCTTTACCATTGATTATTACTATCTATTATAGAATTAACATTTAAAGTTTATTAGGATTGATTGTTTACCTCTACTAATAATAGCGAAATGGTGTGATATAAATTTTATAATGACTATCTCTTGTATATAGAACTTGTACAAAGAACCTTAGGTTAGAAGATAAATCCACGACTTGTGAAAATCATAAGTCTTAGTGATGTCCAATGATCCTTTATGTATGAGCATTTTGGACAAAGGTAATGATAAGGCTAAATACTTGACTCTACACTATGATGATCGAACATTCGATGTAAAATGAATTGATTAACTAAATACACTCTCAAAAATTGCAATAAGTACTAAAATAATTGGTTGTCAAGAATGATAGAGGTAGTTGTCGATTTATATAATAAATATACGTGTGCGAATTAAGATTGGAGTACTGCATAGGTTGACTAAAGAAGGTACTTGAGAAATGTACACAGGCTCAATTGAGTCATTGGGGGTGGATAAGGTGTCAAGTTGTAAACGACTCTAAGATAGAGAGATTCATAGAATTAACTTGGTGTCCCCGATAAAGCAAAGTATTACTATGATTGATAGAGAGTACCCAAGTCGATGTACCAGACAAGGTATATACACCTGATCGTCACCCACAAATGCATACATGGATTTAACGATACGTTTCATGTAAGCCCTCTTAGAGTTAGAAAATTCGGAGGCAACGAAGGGTCCTATTATGATAAGCAATCATAAGTAGGCATGATACGGTAAGATGAGAGTAAACGATAATAGATAGATGTTCCCATAATTGTATGTGTGGTTAAGAATAGACGGTTCACTCCTATAATCCCACTTTTCATATATCGATGATAGGCGACTTTCACCCCATGTTTCATCTAACGATCATACCTCTAGAAGGAAGATGGACACATGATCCTCTATTTGAAGATGATACATTTACAAACTATGTGAGATTTACCTTTTTATCCCCTAATATCATACCTCATGGTCAATACTCACATATAGACCTACCTATCGTTATGAATCAGACCTTGCCGCCTAGATATGTTGAAGTTTCACCTGATGTACCAGCAACCCCCAAATGTACTCAACCCCCGTCAAATCCAAACTCACCTGCACACTCAGCTTCGAATGAAACCAATAGTCAAGGAGAAAAGGAAGAATAGTAAAAGGAGGAGGACCCTTCTAAATGCTCTACTTAAACTCTATGTAGAAATTTACTAAATTTTGAACAAACGCTACTCGTATGCTCTAATGGTCAGCAAGAACAAGAAAAAAATGTTTTGTATTAAGTTTGTTACATGAATGGGTTAAAAATTAAATGTTACTTTAAGGCTAACTAAATTGTTCTTTCTATTGTGGATTGTTTAATACATGATGCACATTTATTATCAAGAATGAATATTGACGTTAATTTGAGAAATGTAATCCTTTGTTTATCAGATCTTAATAATGAAAATTTCATCCTACCATTTTAAATCAATTAAAAGAAATTATTTTCTGAATTACAAAAATTTCAAATAAATTAATAAAACAAAAAGGTCGTTACACGTTTAATGTATATATTTTTATTTCATCATACGTCAACTTGATTTGTAATTAGAGGAAGAACTTTAATTCTCCCGTCATGATCATTTTGAATTCAGCCTACATCATGTTAGAGAAATCTACACAAAGATTTTTGTTTGTACCAAAGATGATATCATCCACATAAATTTGAGCAATAATAAAATTAGTTCCAAAGTCTTTACAAAATAAAGTGGTATCAAATTTTCCTCTTGAAAAATTATTTTGAACTAAATAGCAACTTAATTTTTCATACTAAGCATGAGGTGCTTGCTAAAGACCGCATAAGGACTTGTTGAGTTTAAAAACATGTTGAGCAAAAAATATTACTCTTAAACCTAGGGGTTGTCAACATACATTTATTCACTAATGACTTCATTTAGAAATGAACTTTTCACATCCATTTGATATAACTTCAAATTGTTATGAGTTGAAAATGAAAGTAAGATATGTATGACTTCTAAACGTGCTATCGGAGCAAAGGTTTCAATATAATTTAAATCTTATTGTTGTAAGTAACCCCTTGCTACAAGTTTAGCCTTGTTCCTCACAATTTTACCTAATTAATCCAACTTATCTTGAATGTCCACTTGGTTTCTATGATTGACTTGTCTTTGGATAGTTCAACAAGCTTCCAAACATCATTTTTTCTAAAACTAATCTAACTCTTCTTGAATTGCTTTTATCCATCATTCATGGTGTAGGGCATCATTCATGGTCTTTGGTTTTATTTTAAATATCAAGCTTCAGGTTATCTAGTCTCACTCCTACAAGATCATTCTCTAACTCTAATAATTCTTTATCAAGCTTGTTGTTAATGAACCTTACAAGGATGACTTCCTTCACTACTAAAGTTCTAAAGTTATATATTCTATAAACTTTCCAAGGTTGTCCTTTAATATTTAGAAAGAAATGTTGACATCCAAAAGGGTGAACATAATATATAATAGATTTTTGTCCATTCCATAATTCATAAGGAATCTTCTTGAATAAAGGCCTTATGTATGTTCTATTTTGTAAATAACATGCAATATTCACTATTTTAGCTTATAAGTTCTTAGGAGTTAAGTTATCGTTCAACATGGTTTTAGTCATTTCTTGCAATGGATTATTCTTTCTTTGTACCACATCATTTTGTTGAGGTATTCTTGGTATAAAGAAAATACGAAATTCTATTTTCTTCATAGAATCTTATAAAGCTTTTGTTTACAAACTTTTCTCCATAATCACTTCTGATTGAAGCAATGCATGTGTCTTTTTCATTTTGAGCTCTTTTATAGCTTAAAAATATTCATCCTTGTAGGTTAGGAACATAACTTATGTTTATCTACAATAGTCGTACACAATGACAAGACCATATCTTTTTCCATTCACAGAGGCAATTATGGTAGGACCAAATAGATCAATGTGTAAAAACTTTAGTGGTTTAGAAGTGGAAATAAAGTTTTTGCTTTGAAAAAAGTTTTTACTTGTTTCTTTTTTTACATGTTTAATAAAGATATTCCTTTGGTATGACAAGTTTCAAAGACCTTTTACAAGGTTATGCTTTTTCAACTTGGAGATTAATCTCCAACTTGTATATTCAAGCTTCTTGGACGAGAAATAAAGTATTTAAGATTTCTTTCTTGTTTTTCCTTTTGTCCTCATAGCAAGTTCTCATCTTTGATGGACATTAGGCATGATACACTTTGATCTTTCAGTTCTCCCAATTTAATCTTATGAAGATTGTTCTTCATTTGAGAATTAAATAAGGCAGTATCATCCTTGTTTTTGGCTATACATAAATCTTTGTTGAATGATACATCATGTCTACTATCACATTATTGACTTTTGCTCAACATATTGTGTCTCAAACCTTCAACAAGCATAATGTTTCGCGAGCACTCACTGTCTAACCACCAAGATGAGAGTTTTTTTTTTCTTATTGTTAAGCATATCTAAAACAGAACTAATTTTTTCTAGGTAGACAAATGGATTTGACTCCTTTCTTGTTAGGTCTAAAGGTTTTGCGATTTTCTCTTTTAGGAAAGTGTTGGCCTTTGGACATTATATGTCCAAGTTTTCTATAATAATAACATAAAGGAGCATATTTATTATGGACATTTTTCTTTTTCTCATATCCAAGACCAAACTTGTCAAAATGATGCTTGAAGTATCTTAAAATCTTTAGATAGATTCTATGATCCATTAACAACTCTAGAGAATTTCTCCTTCAAGTCTTTAACTTTAGTTTGAATTTTTTCAATTTCTTCTAAAGTTAGATTTGAAGCATAATGTTCTTTAAACATTGTATTTTCTTCTTCTAAAGCTTTGGTTTTCAAAACAAGAGTTTCATGCTCTTTATTTAGTTTGGAAAAAAATTTCTTTAAGTCTTTATAGGCTTTAGATAGATGGGATGAGTTGGAAAGAAATTCATGATATATTTCTCTTAAAGATTCGAGATTAGAAAAATCTATCTCATCTTTTTATTTCTTCTTCTGTGTTGGATTCACTTGGGGAGACATTTTCCATAAGGCATAGTTTGGCTTCTTCATCACCTTCCTCATCAAACGTATCTTCATTAAGATCTTTCTAGATTGCCATTAGCCCTTTCTTCTTCTTCTTAAAAAAGTTTTTTTTTTGCTTTTCTTCTTCCTTAGCGAGCTAAGGATATTTGAACTTAAAATGACTAAGCTTCTTGCACTCATAACAAACTATAAGTATTTTGTCACTTGTCTCTTTTGAGAAATTCTTGGAGTAGTTAGTCCATCGAGACCCTTCTTTCTTCTTCCACATTAAGTGGATCTTCATCAAGATAAAAGAAATATGATCATCTTTAGTGTTTTCCTCCTTATTTTGATCACTAATGGATTCACCTACCACCATGACTTTGAACGTTGAGGGAGTTGTCTTCTTGACTTTTTGAGCAAAAAACACAATGAACTTGCCTTTCTTCCCCTCATCTTGATCGAACTTGATCTCATGAATTTTAAGAATTCCCACTAGCTTCTTTAGCTAGATTTGTTCCAAATTCTTAGACATCTAAACAACAATGACTTGAGGTCTCCATCTCTTGGTAGACTTGAGAATTTTGTCAACATGATCAAAATTCTCATAGTGTTTGCCTAGAGTTTTGAGCTCATTGAGAATAGTCTAGAACCTTCCAAACGTAATTTAGACATCTCCATTCTCTTCCATCTTGAAAAACTTATATTATCTTACAAGAAAGCTAAACTTATTCCTTTTTACAGTATCAATTCTTTCATATATGATACCTAGAATGTCTCATAATTGCTTGACACTTTTGAAGCAACAAACTTTGGAGTACTTCTTTTGAAATAGAGCACATAACAGGGAATTTTTTGTTCTAGAGTTGAGCATAAATCTAGCATTTTAGTCCTCTATCTAGTCACTCTTGTCAATGAGAATTTTGTTTGTATTAAAAGTAATGCAATCTCCTATTTCTACTACGTTCATCATGTCAATATGACATGACTCAAGATAGCTTATTATCTTGTTCTTCCAATAGTTGTTGTTGACTCCTTGAACATAGGAGACCCATTGATTGCATGCCCTTTGTTTTCCATCTTTGGATCATTTTTCCTTGCACTATTAAGTGCTCAACCCTAGAGAAAACACTAGAAAGTGAAGTTAAATAATGTATGAGTGTGATTTTTACAAGTTTTTCGCAAACCTTTTAAAAAGACATATAAATGTATAGAAAATAGTTTCACAAAAACAAGACGTATAAAAAGAGTGAGGGATTAAACAACACAATTTTTTTATACTGGTTGACTTTAATTATTGAGTTACGTCTAGTTCTCCCCCAAGAAAAAGTGTTCTACTAATCAAAAAAATGATTACAAATGAGTAAAAGACTTTACCACTCCTAACTATACACAAATATTTTCTAAGTCACTTTTAGATTCCCAACACAAGTATTCTTTTACTATCACTTCTGACTATAACACTTAATCACTTGATTAAGTTTATTCCAAGTATTTTTTTTATGTTAAGTCATTTCTAGCTTTCGCAAAACTTTTACAAGATAACTCACAAAGTAAGAATATGAAAGTTTAAAATAGGTTACAACTAAGTAGAGTTAAGGATATGAAGAAATTATAAAGCATAATCCAAGAAGAGATTTAAGACATATGAAAGCTTAGAATAAAGTACATTAAAATGTTTATATAACACTAACTAGTTTAAAGTCTTCATGCACTTGTATTTATAGGAAAAGATGAAAGATGTCATTTGTGACTCAATGTTTTTCTTTCTTCTTCTCATTCTGTTTGTGCATTAAAAGCATTGTTCTTCTATACGTCTTCATACTATAAGAGTTCAACTACTGTAAGAGGAGAGACACAATATTTGTTCTTTGTCTTTTTCTTTTTTGCTTTCTAAGCTTTAGCAAATTAACTATTTTTTTGGACATTTCTACTTCAGTCATTCCTTAGATAAAAAAAATCAAAGCTAGATGATTCTTTTGATTTAGAAGTTTTTTTTTTAATATTTATCTACAATCTTTTGAATTTAAACATTAGAAAAAATTAGGATAAAATTAGAATTAAAATGAGATTATAACTGCCCTAAGCATTCAAAGTACTTAAGACTAGTTAGAATCATTAAATGTGTAAGTAGAAAAGTAATTCTAAAGTTACTTAAGGACATATGTTATATCATGATACACTATAGGTCTAGGAAAAATATTTAGTAAAAGCTATTTGACGTGTTTTGGAAATGTCATTTGGACATACCCAACATTTTTAATGCTTAACACTCTTAGTATATTTTGCTTAAGATGTATACATATAAACTAATAGATACTACCTTTTCATAGCTTAAGATGTGTTATTATCAACATACTCATCAAATTATTAGTACTTATCAAAATTCTGTTATTATCATCAAAATCATAGATTTTTTAAAGGGGTTGATGTCCATCCATGTCTTTGATTCTAACACATGTGTCCTAAAATATAATGTTACTACAAATTTATCATAATACGAATTTGTTGTTACTAGAAAATTCAAAACTCAATGATTTTACTTTAATTTAAGTAGGATGACTTATTGGGAGTTCATTCTCATCTCGATACTCAAGCAGCTATTAGAATTATCTTTCTTTGGTTGGAATTGCCAACTTCGCTAAACATGAAACTCCTCACAACTCGACTTTAGCCATCTCCAAAATCTGTCAATTTGTAATCTAATCCATTGGGTGTTAGTTTCTCTTATCATCTCTAAGGCCTTAAGGATTGTTTCCTCAACCTTACCCCCATTTAGTTTTATTTATTATGAGTTTGTATAGCCTTCTATATACTTAGTACACAATAATGTCTATTAACTATAGTTTACTCATTAGTATATGGATGGAGATTATAATCTACATTCCATTATCATAATGGATCAAAATAAATTGATGTTATTAATTTATAATATGGCCCCATCACCAACGACAACATCCGAAGTGCCACACAACCTCTTTCACCCATTGGTGTTTCACACCGAAGGGTCGTTATATTTTATTACATCTTGTTATATCTTGAACATATTTATTTTCATCATTTTTGCACAATATATTACAAAAAAACTTATCCTTTCTTCGTCTATTCTCACCATAATACAAAATCAATCATCACATCCAAAATTCACATATATGCATCATATATATTATCTCATTACGTATTCATAATTTACCCATGTTTTAAAGTTTTATGAAATATTCTAGTATCTTATGTTTTTTTTTTTTTATCTTTGATCTTCCTCGTTCATTGCATAGGTCTTATTCATCTTTTACTAAGTCCAAGGTCAATTATGTATGCGACTCTAATTCTCTATTACTTATTAAATCGTTTCAATATTTCATTCTCACTTTGTTTTTCATCATTGATTCACTATTTTTATAGTAAATTTCAAATTACTCAAGGTCACCCCTAATTCTTACAAATGCACTCCTTACTAGGAGTCCACTTGTCCCAAACAAGGATTCAAAATCTTTATTTTTTCACAATCATATCATTCATTAACACACACTAAAACTTGAGTATCCAAAACAAAATGCTCGAGGGTTACCTGTCCCGATCTTCAAGATTCAAATCAATGAATTAATAACAATAATCAATAATCATGAGAATTACATCAATTTACTTTGTGCACCATAATATAAGGTAAGACCTTCTTATATAGGCTTGATCCCAAATAAAATCAATAATTTAGTTTACAATCACCAACAATTAATTAATCAAGAAAAGTTAATAATTCACGTACATTAAAATATTGTATTGAATAAATATTAAAAATAGCAAACCAATGCCAATTGTTATAAATCTTTATAGAATGTATAGTTATTGCTAACAATTTACCACAATTTAATTTCACCATTTAATATGTTTTTCTATTATTTTTCTATTATGTAGTATCCTTTATTTTTGTGTTAACTACTAATGTATCAAACACACCTAGTAATTTTCTTAACTCTAAATAATGATATTTAATACCATTTTCAAATTTAAAGAGACTAATTATTCAAACTAGAACATACCTTAATCTTAATTAATACCATTCAAGTAAAGTTTTTGGGTTATGTTTGGCAAAACTAACTAAAAAGCTAGTTGGAAGCTAAAAAACTAGTTGAAAGTTAAAAAAACTAATTGAAAGTTGAGAAACTAACTTATTAAATCATAAGTGTTTGGTAAAATTATCTACTGAAGTAGGTAAAATTGTAAATTGAAAAAAGTAGACATATTTATATAATATTTTTATATAATTTCAAATTTATTTTATTTATGAAAATATATTCTAGGATATTTATAATTTTAGCTTTTAATTAATTTTAAAAACTTGTAATTTTTATTTATAAATCAATTATTTTAATTATATTTTTTACTTTTAGTTATTATATTTTTCTATTCATCCTACACTATATCTTAGAAT
>JAMLFT010012580.1:0-10335 GCA_026544285.1 Pachyrhizus erosus
ATAAATTTTTTAAAAATTTAAATTAATATAAAACAATCATATGTTTGCGTATAATTTTCCCATCTTTCAGTAGAATTGATTGATCCAATTTGTTTGCTTTCCCATTTAATATGAATAGAAATAATGAATTTGACTCTTTGAAGTAAGAAAGTGTGCAAAGTTAGAAAGTAAAACGTATCTATCATTGATTTAAAGTATCATGTAAACTTGCTTCAAATTACGGATGGATACATCTTTCTATCTAGAACAAATATATTTCGTGGCTAAACAAGTGTTATATATAAACTTTTAAAATCAATAAAAGTGTTATATATAAACTTTTAAAATCAATCAAAGTGTTATATATAAACTTCTAAAATCAATAACTAATGAAAAACAATAATATGCCAATCAAAAACAGCTTGTATTCTAAAGATAAACACAATTTGAATGTGATTTTATCTAAAAAAAGCCTACAAGATATTGTAATTTATTTTATAATTTTATTTAATTATTATTATTGGACATCTATGACAAATGAAACCATTACTATGAATGTAAATACCATCGTTTTGAAAACCGAACCAAACTCATTGATTCACCGGACTCAATCGAAAATCAATTTAGTGACCAATCTAATAACTACAAAAAATCAGAACCTTTTTATAATCAACGAAAACTAATAAAGAACCAATCAAACATTGATGAAAACCGATATTAAACCAATGCATAAAACCAATTTGAATTGGTATCTATCATTTTTTTTAATTTTTTTAATTTAATCTAAAATATTTTTAAAATAAATAAAAATATATTCAAATATTTCATATAAATATCAATTATTTTATTAATTATTATTAATATTTATCATAAAACATATAATTTAATCATGTATATTTATTTACATTTTTAGGTCCTATCTTTTTATAACTTTGTTATTTTATTACTTATAATATTATAAATATTAAAATATATAGATTTTAATTACTACACATTTAACGGCAATCAGACCATTAAACTTTAAACTAGTACTTTCATCGGTTCAATAACCAATCTGGTTTTAAAAACATTGCTTAAAACAACTCATCATATTTCAGAGGTTCTGATGGTCCTAGGTACAATTTCTGGTCTATCTTTCATCTGTACAAGCTAACTCCAGAACCACCAACCTAGAGTGAGTGAGAAACAAGGTGGGGAAACTTGTGTTTGTAAATCTTGGAAAAGATTGATATATGAAGATGTTGCATACAGCTTCACTAGCACAAATTACTATCAGCCACTGCCTTCAACTTGCAGAAGCCATCATTGAGGTCTGCTGATGGAGTTAGCACATGCATTTAGGTCCCATCAAAATATTTAAAGGTAACAGGGGCAAGAAAAAATAATAGCAACTGTGTGTGCATTCTTTCAAGCCTTCTGCAATGCGCGGGAAGAAACCCCATGAAGAAGCCTGACAAACCCCAAGAAACTAAGCTTTCCATCTAAGTGTCTTATCCAATCTTGAAGTACTACATGAAAAGGTACTGATGGACTAAGCCCAAGTTCCTGAAACATGTCAAATTTTAATGAGCTTAGTACCATCGTACATGTGATGAAGGATTACACTATATGCATCTGATCAAGAAGCTCTTGAGGCATCTAACATGTTGATAAAATAAAGAGGACAACTAAACACAAGCAGTTAACAAGTTCAAAGGAATAAATTGGATTAATTAAATTTTCAGACCCTCAAGTTTTTCAGTTTTAATTTTTAGTTCCTCAAATTTTTTTAACTTTTAGTCCTCTATTTAACATTTTCAGAGACTAACATTGAACAAAACAGAAATTAATTGTGAACAATAAAAATAAACAAAAAAACTAAACGAGCAAAAATTTGGAGGGACTAAAAATGTTGACCAAACATTAATGGAAGACTAAAAATTGTCACAAATTTTGAGAAAAAAAATTAAAATTTAAAAAAGTTCAGGGATTAAAAACTTGATTATCCCGAATAAACTAATCAGGTTCATGATTCTAATTATGCCCCAAAAAAGAAGAAAGAAAGAAATCATAGCAGCATAGGCAGGCATCATACACTACATTTAATCATGTAACAACATTTTGGGGGTAAAATAGAACAATGGGATATGAAAATACCGAGAAAAGCTCTTCAATCATAATTGGTCTATTTCCTTCCTTTTCAAAAATCTCATAGGCACGCCTTGCATGTTGCTCCCAGCTATCCATTCCCTCAAGTTGGTGCACACTTATAGCAGCAGCACAAAATTCCTCAAAATCTAATTTCCTATATTGGATAGAACTAACCTGCAACATAAATAACAAATTAACTTATAGTGAAGCTAATTTGTTAAAGCAGTTAATGAGTAGTGACAATCCCTCAAACTTACCATATTCACATAATCTAAGACCCTGGAATCCTTTGAGGCATCTGTGGAGCTCCTCAAAACAGCCTGCCAATATAACTGTTAATTCCTTAAAGAAATTTGAAAAAGGTACAATAACTTGTAGCTTCAGATATGTGCTGACCGTCTTAAAGTTCTGCATAGAGATGAATCCACTTTTGTTTGGCCCTAACAGAGTAAATTGATCTCTGAGATAAGCTAGCTGAGCTACTGTTAATGTCTTTGCTAGACCCTGAAGAAATGACAATTTTAATCAATATATATCCATGTTTCTAACAGCAATTGCCAATGGTTACTTCAAGAAACTTGGAATAGTTTATTAAACTCGCAAATGGTGACAGGAAAGTAAACAAAACTCTCCTCTACCAGTCAATAAATTAACTGGTTATTAATAGATCAATGCAGAGATTTCTATGATTCTCTGCCATTTTTCTCTTAAAATTTTGTGGTTTCGACAGGGGATGTTAAATCCCAATCTGAAAACATTTAGTTTGAGTTTCTACCAATTTTAGCAATTCATCTTTTTCTGCTTTCCTTTTATGTTCCTATTGACTCTCTCATTATCATACTAATATTCATTGGGGTTATCCTAGACAACAAAGAATTCAAATATTAAATCTTAAAATAACCAGTTTAGATTTAAAAGTTTGATTGCATGCTTCTTTCTGATGATATAGTTTGGATTATGGAATCAAGGGAAGCAATTAACTTTAAACAAAGGGTTTTCACTTAAGTAGGAGCAAAGACAAAGTATATACATAATTTTAGGAAAAAACAAGAGGAATATGACTAGGAAGTAAAAATGGGAGAAGCATCATACCACAGGTTTCTAGGTTTAAATACTATATTCCATATAACAAAAATGATAGGGAAACTAACAAGGATACCACACATACAATACAAGTGTAATGGCTAAAATGGAAAAAGACATTAGGGGCTATTTGTGATCACAAAGTATCTACAAAACTCAAATGTAAGTTTTATCATCCTGCTATAAACTCGGCCATACTCTATGACAGTGAATGTTGAACTTTAAAAGGACAACAAAATAGAAAGGTGGGACAATGGAAGTAGCAGAAATGAAAATGATAAGATAGATGTTTGGCCACACAAGAAAAGGCAAGACATGAAACAATTTTATACAAGAGAGTGGTGTAACACCAATTGAGGAAAAATTGTAGGAAACTGATTAAGGTGGTTTAAACACAACCAAAAAAGGCCAAGAAGCATTAGTGAGATAGCTTTTAGTTCTGTGAAAATTAAAAAGAGAGGGAGACCAAAAAGGACAATAGAAGTTGTCAAGAGGAATCTCATGGTAAACAATGTCTGAAATTTTGGTCTTTAACTGAGTTGAATGTCATTGTATGATGTATATAACCGGCCTCACCTAGAGAAATAAGGTATTATTGTTGTTGTAAAAGCAAAAGCCACACCACTTACCAACTAGTTTAGATAGCCTTTTGTGAATGTCACTAGATCAATAAGAGATATTAAGTCTTAATATTGAGTAATTTTCATTGACTGTAGCTTCAAATCATTTGTTGATACATGATTAAAAATGGTTGACTTTTCAATTAGTTGTCATAGTAAAACTCATTTAATGGTGTGATAATCCATGATTAGAAGATTGTATAAAAATCTCTTACAATATCAAAATAAAAAAAAAATCCAAACCCATAGCCAGATAACACCAGCATCACATACCCGTAAAGCAGATTTGCGTAAAGAAGATGAGCAAATGTAAGCTTTAACAAGCTTATGGATTATCATATCCAAAGGTATCCTCATATCGTCATGATGATTCATTAGCCATGGATGACCTATGCATAAAATCAGGCTATAAGCAAGAGATCTAATAAGATAAAAAATGAAGAATTTTAATACCATATGATATACACCACCATGAGAAATGGGAAGACATACTTAGTGCCTGAGCTGCAGTCAATCTTTTACGATAATCCTTATTCAACAACCTTTTTACAAAATCTTTTGCATCAGCAGATAAAGAAGGCCAAGGAGCCTCATCAAAACTTGGATCTGCCTTCAGTACAGCCCGAAATATACCAGACTCTGTCCGGGCCCAAAAGGGGCGACTTCCACATAAAAGAATATAAGCAATTACACCAATGCTCCACATATCTGCTTCTGTCCCATAAGATCTATGCAAAACTTCTGGAGCTACATAATAAGCACTTCCCACAATATCATTCAACCTTTCATCTACAAAAAAAATAACTTATGATTGTTAGCACTGGTTGTTATATTTTCTGTCAACAAAACAAGATAAATATAGAAAGCAGGCAATATGCCCGACCTGGCTTTACATAGTCAGACAATCCAAAATCAATGGCCTTCAGCGTTGAATTTTCATCCTTAGAAGTGAAAAGGAAATTCTGAACCATAAAACCAATACTCATGATTAGAAAAACAGCAGAACAATCTAAATTGAAGGAATATATATACCCATGTAAAGAAATATCCAACTGTATTTGTCATTTGATTCAAAATTAACTTTAACAAAACCAGTTTTCATTCAAAATGATCATTAACCTATAATGAATGAAGATCGAAATAACACCAATATATGTCATTCACATATTTACTCCATAACTCCATTATTTCAGTATTTCCAGGGCTGGCAGTGGCACAAAAAGACTTATTTCTTTCTAAAGTGGAAAGGTACATTTGAAAACATTAAACATAGTGTGGTAACATATGATAAAGGGACACACAAACTCAGATGAAACTAACATTAAGAGCATCACTGAAAGAGAAACAACCAGCTTCCAAATAAGTTAAAAGCCCAAGCTGAGAATAAATTAATTAGGTTTATTTAGCACTAACGGTGACGTATTTAACAAAATTACTGGACATTCTAAAAAGATCACTCAGTGGGATAAGGCTTTTGTTGTTTACATTATTTAAAACTCTAAAAAGAACTAACAAAAACATTCTTAATCCTTAGTTATAAGAAACATATTAGGATATAAATGCTAGAGTAACTGACACGAAAATCCATTGAGTAAATTACACAGTATGGAAACTTGAAGGAGAATTGTGTTGATTTCTGTCTAGTAATTAAGTGCAGCAAAATTTCTCCTGGACTTGCCCGTGCAGTATTGAAATTAAGTATTAAATGTATTGGAAAATGTATTTCTGTGATGTAATTAATCCCAAAAACAAGAAAACCTCACCGCCTAAGTTTCTCAGCTACCACAAAAATAAAAATTAATTGGCTTTATAACTTAATCACCTCTGGCTTGAGATCACGGTGAACGACACCCTGCAGATGACAAAAAGCTACCACACTTAATATTTGAATCATAACAACTCTGGCATCTTCTTCCGAGTACTTTCCACCCCTACACACCACAATTGAACTTGGACATGGTTAGAATGTTGTAAATAAATGCAAGGATAAAACAATTAAATCATTCAGAATGTCTCTTGTACCCCCCTCCTCTTATGAAACAGGAAAAGAAAAAAAAATGAAAAAAAGAAAACTGGAGAACATAATTACCTGGAAAGAATTCTATCTAGCAATTCCCCTCCTTTGCATAATCTGAATAGCATAAGATACATAAGAATGTAAGCTCTTAATGTGTTAACCTCAATTCACAACTTAATTTCCTGCTTAATAAATTCAATATTTCAAAAGAAAACAGCATAATTATTTTACTGCTTTGAAAGTAAAATCCAAATATAAAGGAAGTCTTGTGTCAATCAGAATTAGTAACATTGATCACAAGCATAACAAGCCTGTTTTTCACCAGAAAACTCATTCAGATTGAGATTATAATACCAAAAGTTTCGTAGCATGAAAACTTGTAAAGGGGATTCACAAGATGGTTAAAAAAACAGTACTAGTATCAACTTACTCCATAACTATATAAACATTGTCATCATCTTCATAGGCCTCATAGAATTGCACCAGATTCTTATGTCCTGTTAGAGCCCTCAATATCTTCACTTCTCTCCTGACATCTTCTATAGCAATTGCTGTGGTCATCTGCCAATCATCATCCATTTGCATAAGAAATAAAAAGAGCATACTACTGGATTCCATAATCAACAGACACAAGCAGAAAAATGACCATAGTTGTGACACTTGCACTCCATTCACAAGTCACCAAGAGAAAATAAATCCAAGGTACTTCATTGAGGGAAAGAAAAAAAAGGTGTAGTAGAGTCCATAGAAACATCAAAATCCTATATATTAATGGTTCCAGATTTTGCCAATTAAAAAACACTCTACACTTGATTGATATGCAAAGGAAAAAAAAAAAAAAAAGGAACCACAATCCTCGTAGACACGTGGTTCAAAAGTCAAGAATTAAACATAAAACACTTGGAATGTATTCCCGAAACAGTTATTCCCACAAACTTTACAAATTGGTAGTTTCCCAATAAAGACAATCTTGCAATCATGAGAGCAGTGATGGTGAAAAGAACCAACAAATTCCTGATACCTAGCAGTAGCTAACATACAACCAAGGTTTTAAATTACACTAACAGACAATGTAGCAGTTTCATTGCAATCCTTAACATTGACAGACAAGCGCAGTTAGTGTGACCATAATTGCAGTCACAAAAACTCCAAAAACCTTGATATTGCAACCATAATTACAGTTACAAACTGTTTTTTAAAACCTTGCAGTATGCACACAACTGATGTTATATCTATATATGTGAAATAAAAAATACTAAGACAAAAATATCCAAAAAAAAAAAGGTACTAAAATCATAAACCAAACACAGTTTTAAAATAAAGGTCGACAGCCACAACTGTCACATCAAACATTGCAGGCTTTTACGGTCTCCACAACCATATTGCAAATTTGCAACCACAACTACGCCCACACATTTGCCTGCAACTTCACAAGCTAGTCACAACCGCAACTACATTTTGAGACAACTAGAACCAATACCAATAATAAGTGAAGGGATCTATTTATCTTACTCATCTTGGGTAAAATATATTATTGTTCCATAAACTATTTTAAAATATTGAGTTTAATTCCTATAAAATAAAATATTAATACATTTTCAGTCTCAACATTTTAACAGAAACACTTGTTTTTAACTAAAATTTCGTGTTTCTTTGAAAATATAGAAATTAAAAAAACACATTAATTTTTTTAACCATGAGGTATCAGGAACTTTGATTTGACATCCAACGAATCCCCCTCTAATCAGGATAAAGTAGTATTTCAATCGCAATTCCATTCCCAAGCCAGAGATCAAACCCCAAACCTTTGTTTAGGAACAAAGCATCCAACCACTTATGTCAACGATTTTTTATATATTAAAATTTTATAAAAATTAAAACCAAATTTCTTACTCCAAAAAAACTATTTTAAAATTACTCCTCATATCTAATAATTAAGATAAAATACTCATTAAAACAGTTGGATTTCATCAAAACAATGGGTGTAGATGAAGATTAAGAGTAAGTTAGAATTACTCAAAATTTGATCCCTCCTCAATTTCAAAATATTTTAAATAAGCAAAAAACATATTTTTAAGATAGTAATGAGAAGAAGAACTAGGATGAGACCCTGGCTTTTGAAATGACTTTGACAGCAACATCCATGCCTTTGAAGGCCCCCTTCTTGCCTTTGGCAGAGCAGGCGTACCCAAAATGCCCCCGGCCCACTTCTTCACTGAGCTCATAATGGGCCGAAAACTGCTTAGCAAATCCGAAGCTCTTGTCCAGCCCAACCTCACACTCGCTCCCTTCAGGTATGGAGGCTTCGTTCGGCTTCACCGAGCCATGGCGCCGAGCCAGAAGCGCCCTAATGTGCTTGGCCGGCGAGGGAGGAGGGAAGGGGCGCTTGAAGATCCTTAAAGGCGTCGAACTCACACTGCTTGGGTTTGAGTTTGATGGAGAGTTTTTGAACCAACTGGGTAAGGGGCTTGGGCTGTAGAATGGAAATTTTGAGGATTTGGGGTTTGTGGAAGATGGAAGTTCACTGGGGAATTCTGGGGTTTCTCTCTCACTTTTTTGGGTTTCAATGGGTTTTCCATGACAGATTCCCATCAAATCAGAAATCAAAAGTAAAAAAATAATAGCAACAAGGAGGTGGAGGTGAAGGAGGAAAGATTTCACCAAAGTGAAATTTGAGATCAGGGAGAGCCAAAGCCAGAGGCTTTTGAAGGGTCAGATATAGAAAATTGAGAAAACTGAAAGAGAAAAAAGTGATGTATGTACTATAAGAGAGAGAAGAGACTGTTTGGACGAATTAATAAAGAACAAAGATGAAGGATGAGGAGAACAATAACAAGAAGAAAAGATTTCACCAAAGTTCAAAACTTGAGATCAGGGAAGTGACAAATTCAGAGCCTTTTGAAGCTCAAATATAGAAAATTAAGAAAATTAAAAAGAAAAAAGTGAGCTATGTACTAGAGAGAGAGAGAGAATGAACTTTAAAAAACATAAACAAAAAAATAAAGAAGTGTTTTTTTGGGGGGTTGATCAATGAAACCCAGAAAATGAGTGAAGGAAATTCCCTGAATGAAAATCAGGGAAAATTTTTAGGCTTTTTCAGGGTTGAAAAATGGAAATCTGGAAGAATTCAGCTACAAGAGAAGGTTCTGTCTGTTGTTGGAATAAGGGAGAGAATTTTTTAAAAAGAAAAAAAAAATGACAGGAGGAACCAAAGGAAGAACGCTAGAGAGAAAAAGTGAGGGAAAGGAAGATGCTTGCTTAGCTGAAGCCGCAAGGAAAAGAAAACCACACCTCCTTTTTCTGCTTTTTGTAAGGCTTTTTTTTTATTTTTCATTTTTTTTATTTTATTCTCTAGCTGTTAGTGCTTCCTTGGTAAACAGTTCTGTGTAGAAATACACTTTATCAGAGAGGGTGTATTGTTTCTTGTCTGACAATAATGGTGAGTGGGGTTGGCTTTGGATCCTTCCAGCCTGTCCTTATTGATCCCAGAAATACTATGATGTATTACTATCCATTTCATATGGAACAATGTAATAAGAAGAAGTTAAGAAATTCAACTTTTTGTACAAAAGTAATAAGACTTGGTTAATACAAGTTTTTATGATTCATTTTAAGTATTTAGAATAAAATATTTATTATAATTATATTTTTAGTGTAGTTAATATTTGCAATAAAAAACATTATTTTTATAGTATTTAATTTAAATCCAAAGATTGATAATACTACTAATATTAGTATTAATATGAAAAAATGATGAAAATAAAATAAAAGAGAAACTCAAGCTTTCAGTGTCTTCATGCGTAGTTAAACTCTGAAGTTTGACCTTATTTTATTATTGGCTTTGAAAGGCTGTCTTTTTCTGCTTTATTTTTTATTTTTTGAATTTTTGCATGGTGGGTCTGTTTTGTTCTGCCAAATAAGTGGCTTGAGATCGGAAAACTTATCAATTGAGGGGAAAACTAAAGCTGAAAGCACATTTATTTGGTCGTTTGACTCTCCTTAGAATTCTTTTTCGTTGTTATCGAAAGTTCTCCAATTTCTTATAGAAAATATCCAGTGAATGAGGTTTTTTTTTTTCTATTGTTGGTTGAGTCTGCAATGTATTTTTCTTTCGGTGGAATGGATTAAATTATGTATTACTACGTAAGAGGCAACAAAGGGGATGTTATAAACAGTGAATCAAACTTGATGCCAAAATATTTCAAAGCAACCATTTCATGAATATAAAAAATCAGAAGAAAGAAAACACCATTACATGAAACCTTCAATTGCCATGAGTACATTAAAAATGCACTTCTTTACTGTCACCTTGAACACAACATTTTTGGGTATAACCAGCATAATTGAATTTTCATGAATTATTAATCTAAAATAAAAATACTATTGACTAATTAAAATTTATTGTATATATAATTTTAAATCAATTATTGAAAACATTAGTATTTTTATATATGTAATTATGTAATGTATAAAATAAATATTTATTTTTATATAATTATATTTATA
>JAMLFT010012581.1:0-10334 GCA_026544285.1 Pachyrhizus erosus
CATATACAGTGTACAACTTTTCTACTATCAATAAATCTACAGCAGTTTCATTGTTCCAGTCTCATTGCTTCCTAACACTTATACTTCTAATAAAAGAGAATTTCGTGTGCAAGTGTAAGTGGGTGATGCTAAATATACAAATACACAGTACACTATTGGATTGGTGGCTCTCTTGGTATGCCCCCACCTAATCATCATCATTTAATAAACAATGGTATCACTCCCAAACTACGGGTCCAAATTTACATATATTATGGGCTTGTGTCAAAACCATGTGCCAAAGGGCTTTGCAATAATGCAATTGGCTGCAGCCAGCAAAAATTAGAATGCAAACTCCACCAAAGTCTCAGACTCTCAGCTGTATGAAGACAGACAAAAGCTAATCAATAAAGACAAAAGAGAGAAGAGCTATGTGGCAACTATGATACGGCTAGTGAAAACAAAAACCTCAGGCTATCCACACAATTCAAACCACCTGTAACAACCAAAATAGCATCCGGTTTTCCCCCTAAGCCTCCACCCTTTGTCTATATAAGCACCAACTCACACTCACTTGTAGTCATAGTAGCCACTTCAACTAATGATCATATCACAAAACAGTTAAGGATAACTAGCGAAGTTGTAGCTTCAAACTGCACCAATATAATATGTGTCGTGGATCTTTTGTGGTTGCAACCACTGTTGGAGTAGTGGAGACGTTGAAGGATCAAGGGTATTGCAAAATGAACAACACAATGAAGTCGGTGGCTCAACATGCCAAGAACCAAATGGGGTCGGTTACACAGGCCAAGAAGCTGGCTTCTCCTGCTTCTTCTTCAGCAATTTCTAATAAGCTGAATGATGAGAAAAGGAGGAAGGCAGAGGAGTCTCTCAGAACAGTCATGTATTTGAGCACCTGGGGTCCTAATTCTTAGAGTTAGAGAATTAGACTAATGATAAATATCAAATAGCATAATTCAGCAAGGCACAAAAATATGATGCCACTGATCAACCACGTAATTCTATAAAACTGGAGGCTTGAGTGCTCATCACATATTGCTGTTGGTGGACTGATTGTGCAAGGTTTTGATCGTTATTAGTTGTTGGTGGTGGATGTGTAATTCAGATATGACTGTAAATTGCCATATTAAGAAAAACTTACCGGCTTTGGCACGGACATTTTTGTGATTTCATTTTTTTTTAATTCCCTAGAATCTTGGTAGCTAGAGAAATACTTCTTACAAATTTTCATTCAAAGCTTTTTTAAAGTTCATAATTATCACCAGTACGATGTTGAGTCCAGTAGTCTTAGAGTTTGAATTATTTAAATATGTGATTAAGAGTATTAGTGCATGCAGAGAAAACCTTGTTGAAAGAAGATAATTCACTTGTAAGTAAGTGTAAAAAATCTAAATAACCTTTGAGATATTCTTTTGCAGTTATATTGCCATAAAAAATATAGTTCATAATTATTAGAAAGTGAGTCTCAAATCAAAATAAGGAGAAGTTAACACAATCTAATTTGTAATTCAACACTATGCTATACCCACCTAAAACACAATAAAACACTAAAAACCTATTAGATTGTATAAAATATATTCCTATGACACTATGGAAATAGTAGATATCTTCTTATATCATACAATTGTCCTTTATGACACTTATCACTCATGATAAGCGTGAATTTGTATTTTTATTTTTGTACACTAGGACTTTGGGATAGGTGAGAAAGATACTAAAGAACCCAAAAACCGATAGATGTAATAATAAGGTAATGAAAAAGAAAAAGAAAGAGAAAAGACAAATGAATATAAAAATTGAAAGTAAAGAGTATCATATATTGCCTAAAAGCTCAATTCCTTGTCTCTACAAACCCTCATTAGTCAATAAATAATAGTCATGAGAGTTAATAGTTAGAATTGGGTAAAATATGATATATGCATTTTAAAAAACAACTGGTGATTAAACCTATTAATAACTTTAATGGCGACCCTAAAAAAAAACTTCAATGTCTATATTCATGTATAATAGATATTTTTATATTCGAGCCTTAATTAATTACCCACAATTTGTTTTTCATCCATGGTTAGAATAAAATTATTTTTAAGTTCATCAATTGATTATAGAACTCGATTGGTACTCAACTCTAAATCTCACTGCTCTTCAATTGAAACATAAGGAAGAAAAGATGAGACAAAAAAGAGCTCTCTCACCCTTCTTAAACAAGAGAAAGCGAAGGTAAGGAAAGGCCTCGGAGTCCATATATATTTTAGAAAATGGGTAAAAAATTGTAAATACAATATTATTATTATTGTTAAATTAAAACTGAAATGATTAATTTTCTCTTAATATCGACTCTGATTCAACAATTTATTCGTTCATGCAATACTCAGGATTTTATATATTTAAATACTTATCCTCCCCATTTACCCATAATTAACTGTTGAAAAATGATTGGTTGACATTTAATTATATGCTACTTGAAATCGTGTAGGTATGATAAGTGATACTGCTGTTATGTACTAATAGAAAAAGAAATACAAAAAGAAATGTTGAGTGTGGATGAAGTTTTTATATATTCAAGAGATATTCACCTATAATTGCACTTAATAGTTTATAGAAGTGGAATACAGAAATCAATTTATGTTATCAATTATCAATCATACTTTTGTAGATCTCATGTTAAAGGAAACAAAACCGAGAAGGAGCGGATTTGTTTGTAGAACAACTAAGTTCGAGTCATTGAAAAAATAAGTGTCACATCGTTCATAATTTAAATATGCACTTTTTTTTATCAGCAGGCCACTTGACTATCGTGCATGAATTTTCCTCAAGTATTGTTAACTTAAATATTTCGTGCAGTTTTCTCGATTTACATGCACAATTAGGAATTCCCGGGAAAAGGAATGAACTTTATATAACAATTATTAAAATAAAATTATTTGTAAAACCTTTGCCCATTTGTATAACTACTGTATAATGTTTATTTACGATTCTAAAAAGTTAATATGTCAGCATCAGTTTTTTAATTTCTTACGGAATGATTTATCTTCCAAGAGAATTCTCATACCTCTTATCCACTTCTTATCCACACATACATCGGTAACGTTAATCTATATACGATAAGGTCCCGGTACTGAATTTCGGCCTCATCAATTTATATCTCTACCAGTTACTTTCAATCTTTCAAATGGTTTTGGCTCCACGTACCAAACCTAAGTTCCGTACTATACGATTCTCCTTATAAACAATGTGCGCTGTTAGCTGATAAAACACTCAAAAACGCGTAGGCAGCATCATCTTTTGTCATTCACCTAAAAAAAGAAAAAGCATAATCTTTTGTCGATTCCAATAAGCAATAATCCAGCATTGGCTAGAGCAAGTTGAAATTGTGTGGTCCTACAACTACTACTGAAGTCCTTGACACAAACTGTTGATAGATTCTTAATTAATTGGATTGGATACACAAATTAGATCCTTACCTAAAAAATATAACACACACATCACACCCCACAAACCAAAACCATGTGCCTTTTCCACTGCCTCTGGTTTTGCACACAAACTAAACTAGTGTCTGTTTTTCATTGCCTCTATATCTCACTATATATTAACAACAAACTGCGCCCCATTCATTCATCTTCAGCTCATCAATATTCTCCATACACACATCAAACTAGACAATACCTTGTTCTTTATTACATTTCACACACACGAAAAAAATCTATTAGCATCATCTACTTTGTAATTGTTGAAGAGTTGTGAAGAATGACTTCAACAAGCCGTGCTTGGACTTGGACCGTGGCAGCAAGTGTAGGAGTGGTGGAAGCCTTGAAGGACCAGGGCATCTGCAGGTGGAACAGCGTGATGAGATCAGCACAACAACATGCTAAACATAATATGAGGTCTTTGTCTCAGACCAAGAAGCTTTCATCTAAATCATCTGGGATGGCTTCAGCCAAATTGAAACATGAGAAAGCTAAGCAGTCAGAGGAGTCTTTGAGAACCGTTATGTATTTGAGTTGCTGGGGTCCCAACTAAATAAAGATGCATGGATTTTATGCAATTCTCGATTTCTTTTTTTTCTTGGAATATGAATTGCAGGAAGATGAGAAATTGGAAGACTCGGGAGGTGCATACAAATCAGAGGAGTGTTTAAAACTAACATGTTACAGACGTGCTTGAACACCTATTGATTTGATCCGATCAAATCAGAAGCTTAATTGAAAATATTTATTTAGTCAGATGCATGCTTTTTGCTGCCTTAGAGAGAAATGGATTGGATTTGGAAGAGTGCGTCAATGCCAATTCGGGGCAATAGCCTTAATTTGATCGATTGAATCATCATTGGAATGATGAAATTTGAGAAAGAAATTGCTGTGTATGTATTTTTTACATGATAACCAGGATTGTGTTATGCTGAATAATTGTAAGGTGTAATTTATATAGCCAAACAAATATTCCTGTTATCTTTTTGTAGGATCCCCACCTAGCTTGTTATGAAAAATCTCCTAGGAAGTTAATTAAAGGAAATAAAAACTTACTCTGTTCAATAAACACAATTTTGATCTAATAACATTTCACTATTTTTCCCGCTTTCTAGGAATGATTGATTAAAGTGGGACAATTTTAGGAAATATTTATCAAAATTAATTTTCTCTGAAACTATTTACTGAAAAAAATTTCTTACGTCAATTTGAAATTGCTAGGTGGTTTTTTTAAAAAAAAACAAAATTGGTTAGCAGCCTTCATGGGTTTATAACTAGCTAGACTATGGTTAATGTTGTTATTGGTTATGATTTTTAGCATAGTAGGAGTCATTGCATTGCAATGTCTATAGAATGTGAGAGCAAGTCTTAGTCACACGATTTAGTTTCTTTTTCATAGGAAAAAGGTGGTAATTTTGTGTACACGAGATTTGTTCATTGGCTCTATTGTAATGTGGTTTAAATAGCAGAAGATGAGGGTGAAAGGATTGTTTTGTATATGGGATAAATATTTTTTCTTCAACGATGATGCATACGAATGATAAGATATGAGATGCATTAAGCTTCAAAAGTCCTTGAATTTTGAGAAATAATGATCAATTGATTCAGTATGAGAGGAATTTATGTCTGATTAATTTCCGACAAACATAACTACATATACAGTATATTCTTTGTACTAGTATAATCTTTTTGTTTAGTGAGTTTACAATTACAATGGTGTTGTGACATTTTGTAATAGATTATTAACAGGCTCATTCTCACGATTATCTCATTTACCAACAGAAAACCTATGTTTTAGTTATTTCTTTGAATAGTGCATTCATTGTTAAGAATAGTCCTTTTATATCTTTATGTGGCTTTCGAGTAACTAGGTTATATGATTTGGGGCCTTATGATGGTGTTTGTTCTGTCCAATGGACTCGAGAGGGTTCTTTTATATATCCATTGGTACAAATCTTGGTCAATTTCAAAACCTTTTTTATTATATTTATATTTTGGCTTATCCATCCCTGTATTTCGTGAAGAATAAGAGAACATTTTTTGCCTTATAGTATAGATTTGGAACAGAAATAACTCTAAAATGGTTATAACCATTGACGGACATCAGACAAAAACTGGAGTCTTAACATGGAGTTCTTGCATACTTCAAGAAGAAATAGGAACATACTTCAGTATGACATGATCATGGTTTCAAGTGACTTTGCTAGCAAGCTTGTGGGACACATGCTTGAACAACTACGTTAAATGGGGAATGAAGTAGTAGAAGCATCTAGCTAAAGTAAATCTAAATATGAACTCGAGAATCATTTAACACAAACTTACACAAGAAATTAGCAAGAACCTAAGGAAAATTAAGACAAATATTAATGGCGAAGCAACAGTTGAAAAGATAATAAAAAAGATAACGAGAAAGAAGAAAAAATGGACTGGCGATCACAATAACATTGGTGAGTCAGGAGAAAGAATGAATATATTTCATCGCATGAATTTGTTTGCAGGCACAAGATCTATGGAAGCTAATGAAAAAAAAAAACGATCTATGGAAATGATATCAATAGATGTCGCACTATTTTTCACAAGGATCGAATATTCAAGCTGGTAGGTGTTGTGGTAAATATCAATGAGGCAACCAGCAGAATAAGCCATAAATCCTCTCTATCATATTTAATTTCTACAGTATCTAAAGCAACAACAATTTTGTAAAACATTGATAGGTGATAGTTAAAGAGACTTTTAAATACAATTTGTTGGTAAGACTTTTAGTCATATGCAATTATTATAATTTTAGCCTTAGTACAACAACAACCTTCTCCTTGAAAACATTTTATAAAATGTGATTTGACAAATGAAGATGAATCTGACTCATTGCTTTACGATTCTTATGAATCTGCTATTGCGTCCAGGACAAAGACATCTGTCAAAACCTTCTATGGCCTCATCCAAATTCATTTGTGTAATAACAACTCACATCATCATCTATCATAATGAAATTCTAGTGTTGTGATCCAACAGTTGAATATCGTATTTCATAGTTGTCATTATAATCAGGAAACCAGAACAAACTAACTCAAACTAGTTTGTTAGAAATAATACACAAATGAGATAAATAAAGAAGAATTAGCTCAAATTTAACGTAAAAAACCCTTCATAGCAAAAGAAAACTTGACTAGAAGAGAAACGTTTCATTATATAAAAAATTGGTACAAAGAAGATACCAAGAGGGTGTCTGCTACAACGCTATTATATAAGTACATATAAAATCCTTGTCCAAAAGCATAAAGGTTAAAAAATATTTTTTTACCAAATTAGTTGCATCGTGAATTTTTTGAACTAAGTTAAGAATTCAGGACGTCAACTCTAGTATGCAACAGAATATTATTTACAGACACCTAAATTAAGTCTCCTTGGCACCTAACGATATAATGTGATAGAAAAAGAATAATAAAATATTTAAAATAATAGTTATCATAAATCATTACTTTTAAAATAATAGTCATCATATATATAAATATATATATATATATATTTATATTTATTGCCATTTAAGATTTTGATAAAGTTAAGATGAATAATATGTGAACACTTTGTCTAATCAATATTTGTGATTTTTTCCTTTTTTTTTTATTACATTATATCAGCTATATGTTCTTCATTTACTCTCTAAGCATTAACTAGAGATTTAATATCCAGTAATATTTTTCCTAAAGTTAATATCAATACGAGTTTTTTTTTCTTCTTACAAATGATTTTTTTTTTTGTCAGGAAATAATTTTTTACAAGATGATTTATCTTTCAATTGAATTCTCATGCCTCTTACTTACCCACACATATATCGGTGATGGTAATCCATATATGATTACTGTCAATCTCTGAAGTGGTGGCTTCAGGTACTAAACTCCGGTACCTTCTATATTCTCCTTATAAACAATGTGCGCTGTTAGCTGATGCATCATCTTTTGTCGCTTCCAATGAGCAATAATCCAGCATTGGCGAGTGCAAGTTGAAGTTGTGTGGTCCTATAACTACTAGCAAAGTCCTTGACACAAACTGTCCATAGATTCTTAATTGGATACCCAATTTAGATCCTCAGCTAACAAACAAAACACACTCATCACACCCCACGAACCAAAACCGTGTGCCTTTACCGCTTCTAATTTTCTCACAAACTAAACTAGGGTCTGTGTTTTCCATTGCCTCTATTTCACACTATTTATTAACATGTACCCCATTCACTCATATTCAGCTCATCAAAACTCAATTCTCCTTACACATATCAAACTAGACACTACCTTGTTCTTAATTACATTCCATACACTCAAGAAAAACTATTAGCATCATCATCTACTTGGTAATTATTCGAGTCAAGAATGAGTTCAACAAGCCGTGCTTGGACTTGGACCGTGGCAGCAAGTGTTGGAGTGGTGGAGGCCTTGAAGGATCAGGGCATCTGCAGGTGGAACAGTGTGATGAGATCAGCACAACAACATGCTAAACATAATATGAGGTCTTTGTCTCAGACCAAGAAGTTTTCTTCCCAATCATCAGCGATGGCTTCGACCAAATTGAAAAATGAGAAAGCTAAGCAGTCAGAGGAGTCTTTGAGAACCGTCATGTACTTGAGTTGCTGGGGTCCCAATTAAAGGATGCAAAGATTTTATGCAATTCGCAATTCTTTTTTTCCTTGGAATATATATTGAAGCAGGATAAGAATTAGATGACCCAGCAAGTGCAACAATCAAAGAAGTGTCTCAACTAACATGTTACATGCATGATTGAACACCTGTTTGATTTGATCCGATCGAAGCAGAAGCTTCATTAATTGAGACATGAGTCTGATGAGGCATGCCTTTTGCTGCCTTGGAGAGACATGGAATGGATTTGGAAGACTGCGCCAATGCCAATTCGTGGCAATCTCCTTATTTTGATCGACAGAATCATCATTGGAATGATGAAATCCGAGAAAGAAATTGATATATATGTATAGCCATAGGATTTTTTATATGATGATGAAGGTTATGTATTATGCTGAATAATTGAAAGATGTAATTTAGAAAGCTAAATAAGTCTTGATAAATGACTTTTCTCTGTGAATTTTTCCAGTGTTATTTTTCGTGGCTTCCCCACCTTGTTATGAAAAATATTCAAAGGAAGTTAATTAAAGGAAATCAGACTTACGCTTACGCCGTTCAATAAACGTCAAACTTAAGGATTTCGGTATTTTTCCTGGTTTCAAATGCTGCAATTTATCAATATGTAATTTTTGCTCAACTTATCTGTTCTTTTCCTATTCTGGAGGTGGAGTACTCAACTGAATAAAAAGAAAGTATATAGTCACAATTTTATTTGCATACTATTTCGGACTCAAGTAGAAACAGAATTCCTAAATCTTTTTCCATGCACCTAAGATTTGTGTCACATAGGAAAGTTCAAAGCACTGCAGTTCGCATGATAACACTTCATATAAAATTAACTCATTTTGGAATTTAGCTCTTGAGAGAATATAAAAAATGAGGAGGTAAGAATACATCTAGTAAGGGAGAAAATAAGAGTATATTTATTGCTAATTTAATTTAAATTATTTCATGATTATAATTAACTTTAAATTTTATAACTTTATAGTAGCTAAATCAGATTATTCCTATCTGGAGGATAAACTCAGATTGTGAAATTTTAAATGTGTCTGCACGTACTGTTCGCTCTATTACGGTTAATGCAGAATTCACCTTCTCTGCCATTAATGTGATGTTTGTTAGATAATCTGAATGTCTTCCAGAGGACCAAATTACCCTGTTTTTCCAGCTTCATTGGAAGAAAATTCATCTCGGAATGGAATGCCCCGGATGTGTTTTATTTTGTTAATATTTTAGGGCATTTGTAGATCCCAAATTCCAATAACTTCTGACAATTCTTTTATTTGAACATTTTTTAATCTATTTAAAAAAATGAAAAATTAAAACTAATGTAACTATTGATGTACAAATATTAGAATTGTATCTAGGATGTGTGTCAACTTGGTATAAACATAGTAAACACACTTCTTTAATGATAATATTTGGATATAACAACAACTGTCTTGCCTTATTTTAATTATATAAATAATAGGCGTCATTTTATTTAGTTATAGACTAAAAAATTTTAAATATTATTTATCTCGAAATTCGTCTTCATCAATTTATTTACTGTCTTTCTTAAATTTTTTTTCTTCTCTTTTTTAGTTGGTTAAAAAATCATATAATATATATTTTTTATTAATATCTTTCTTAATTTTTTTTATGTTCAAATCAATTAATCTATTTTTTGTCATATTTTTCTTTATTAGTATTAAGCTAATTAATTTTTTATATAATTATTATTTATCTTATTTTTTATATTCATATATTTATTTTAATATTTTTATTTTAATTTATTAAATATTTTTCTCTTGTTAATATTTTAGAACTCAACATTCACTATCCTAACATATAGTAATACAATAAATTTTATCCTTGAACTTGATAAATATGATGTCTTTCTTCATTTTAACCATCTTATTTATATTTTATGTATGATATTCTTAATAATTTTTCTATCAATTTGTAATATTAATCCTGATATTTAAACATATAAAAGTGGGCTATAACATCTTTATTTTTACTTCCAACATTACTACCCTCTCAATTCTGGATAAAATTACAAGTGCTTTATATTTATATATTTATTTAAATAAATATTTTTTTATAAATTTGTAATTATATATTTTTAATTAAGAGTATTAAAGTCATTTTAAAATCAAGAGATTATTATATTTAAAAATAAAAAAAATAAATAATAAAATAATACTTTTAGAAATATTACATTATAGAAATGTTTATAGAAATTTCAAATATAAAT
>JAMLFT010012582.1:0-10333 GCA_026544285.1 Pachyrhizus erosus
AATTTTTTTAAATATGAATTTTTTTTTTATAAACTATCTTATATAAGTTAATTTTAACATATAAAAAAAATATTTATTTTTTTAATTTTCTTTTTTAAAAATGTTTCTGAATAAACTAAATAAACATAACCATATTCATACAACATAAATGCATGAAAGGAACTTCAACGTGTTTTCCTCCACTAAAATGTCCTAATATTTGCTAGGTATAGTCTTTATTATATGCAATATTCGATTCTTTAATCATTACATGAAATTTTAAAATTTGATCTTTATATATATGAAAAAATATTTAAAAATTAGTCCTGAGTATTTATTAAAGTTATAATAAAGTTAAAGTTCTTTATAGCATATAAGCCAAAACGAAAAATGATGTGTTAGTACAAGAACCAAAATCTAGATGGTTTTTATTTATTTATTTATGCAAAGACTAAAATGAAGTATAAAACTAAGACGATAAACAATGTCAGGAATGAAAATTAAATCCAATATTGTTGCATGTAAATTTACAAAAACGGAAAAAATCAATTAAGACCGTATTTCTTATAAAGTAAAATGTAGCCTCTTTTTATATATAGGAAATAAAATAAAAGGTGATGTTAATAACGGGACTAAACTTAATTTAACTTATTTATCTATATTTTGAAACTTATATTAAATTCTGCAACAGTGTTTCTTAGTCATCTTTCGTTTTTTAAACTTGGATAAACAACGTAGGAGGTTACTGATTTTAATTATTACATTTAAGGTATTTTAAGAGGTAAGTTTATTAAAAAAAAATACTTTTAAAAGAAAACAAATTTTTTCATAAACTAAATCCTCTTATTCGGAGCATATAAGTTGAAATTCCTAAAACAAAATATGTTTCACTTTTTTATTTTGTTTCTCAGAAGAAAGAGAGTTTACGCATTCTTCTAGCATGTGTTTAATACAAACAACAAAGATTGTGAATGTGAAAAACTTTTTATATTATCATCTAACATTATTTTCATACAAAATGAGTTTAACGATACATATATAAGAATTTAATTACACTCGCTGAAAGATTTTATTCATAAAGCATATGTCCAACGAACTCCTCTCTATCCAAATGGAGTGTAACATAGATTGGCTAGTTTTGAATAAGAGTTTTAAAAATAAAGTATAAATTATTTACCAATTAGAATATTTCTAATTTTAGAATTAAGTTCATTTTGAATATACTTATGAGATTCTTCTTTTCATATATCTAAGTCAAGGTAAATATAATATAAAATCAATATTTAGATACATAAATTGTTGTGTCACAATGATGAAAAATGAACCAAAATAATTTAATTAATCAATAATAAACATAATTTTTAAATTAATTAAATATTTGAAAAGAAAAAGATATTAAATTTAGTTGAAATGAGACATGTAGTCAAAGTTAAAAGAATCATCATTAAAATCAAAGAGACAAATAAAAATAGGAATTATAAGGACAAAAAACATAAAAGAGAGATGACGAAAGAAAGAGAAAGGTTAAAGAGCTTATCAAATATAAAAAAAAAAACTCTTTCTAAAAGCTTTTTCACCTTACTTAAAAAAATTCTAAATTTTTTTTAAGTATTTGATCAATTTTAATTAAAATGTTGAACTATTATTTTTTAATTAGAATTTTTAATTTATATTTATTTATAATTAGGTCTCTAAATTTGTATTTATTTTATAATTAGGTCCAAACACATACCTAATTAAAAATAAATACAAGTAGAGACAAATTAAAAGAATAGTTTGAAGACCTATTTAAAAATTGTCTTAGTTTAGAGATGTAATGGAAAATTTTCAAGTTTTTATAGGTTAGAATTTTCACTTTTACATACCAAATTTCTCATATGTGTAGCTTTACAAGTTCTAAACTTAGCATTCTCAACATACAAAGATGAATATACTAACTTGCAAAGCCTTAATAATTTTTAATTATACTCTAAACCATTTTTTTAAATAGGCAAGGACCTATGAATTAATTTAAGAAAAAATATATTTGACCAAACTTCTCATTTTAAGAAAAAAAAAAAGAATCTAAAAAGGGTCATATAATATATTAGGCTTATTAAAACATTTGTGTCAACCTTTATTTGTTGAGGAAGAAGAAAATGAAGGAGGAATGTAGGTATTAATCAAAATAATGATGTTTTGGTCAAGGTAGATAATGCAACATCTTGTGACATCATAGTAAACTAACAGTAAATGTGTATATACTTCACTTTTATAAAAAAAATATTGTTTAATTTATTTATGAAAATATGTGTAAAAATTTTACGATGTAGAAAGCATAGTACACATAAATAATAATCATGTAGACATAATTAAATAACCACAATTTAATTACCAAGTAAATTACCTCATGCATAAAATAATTTAATAAGTTAATACACCACAAGGTATTACATACCCTAATTTGAATAAAGTAATTCCAAATACCAAAATACATATCATAAATTGAATGCCTCGGGAAAATATGAAAATACATCCAAAATAAGGAAGAGTTAACCTTAAATACAAGAAAATGACTCATAAGCTAGTAATACTAACCTAATAACTATGACTAAAAGGTGATTGATGAGTCTCCCCTAAGCTAGTGGTATGAATAACATATCAATGCATGATGTTCTCATGCATTATTGATTGTATTTCATTTGCCCCCTCAACACAATCATCACACAAACACAAGTAAGAAAGGTAAGCATGTAGAACAATAATATTATAAAAGCATGTGCTTAATGACATGTTTCATGCTTGCAAAGAAAAATATATAAGTCAATATCAACATCAATAATAACATATAATAAGTCATTCAATCACAACAAAATATAACAAAGTTGCATGCAATACGACTAACAATCAATGCATGTGACAAATTTACTCCATTAAAATTACTTTGAAATGAGCTAGCTAGTTAGAAATGTTCCCTAACATGGTAAATATAATAAAAAAAAAGATTTTTTTTTGTCCATAAATATGACATGTGCCAAAAACTATTTATTGGACATATAAATCAACCATTATTTTGTTTTTTGTTTGCTTTGCTTTATAAATTAATGTTGTTTAAGTGAAGAGAAAAATTTTAGGAATTTTATTTCAAAATTAATTTTCCATTTATTAAATAAAAATTGAGTTAAGTGGTCTGTTAATGTCTTAGAATATCCATAATGTAATAAATAAGTATTGGACATTACATAGTAATTGTACTTCAATAATATAACTTGTGGTTTAATGAAACAATGATGGGTGAAATCATTACAATTCTTCATGAAAAGATATGATTTTTCTTTTTTTTATAATCAAAAGGTATTCAATTATATTTAAAAAAAAATTGACTTGAGTCACAATATTTGCCCATGCCAACAGATAAAATAAGAATTACAAGATGTTAATCAAATAGCCAAATATATGTCATCCCCTACAATGTAATACAATTTCCTCATGACCCATCATAAAACTAAACAAAAAAAATCCTATTAGAAGACCTATTACGCATTTCACATGTTTAATCATTCTAATCAAGTAAACTTTTATGTTGAAATGATCCTCCCTCCCTTAAAATGACAAATGTCCATCTATGTTAAGTGTTAATGAATGAAATTCCTAACCATAGAAATGAGTTGTCAAAAGATGGCAAGATTCACAAGAAGTTTTGGTCAATTTTGCTTGAAAGTTGTAGGAATAATACTCCCAATTTGGCAATTTATGCACATAAGTGCATCATGTTATACTCTTTTCTTAGGGAGCAATGAATGAGATTCCCAATTACTCCCTTGCTCAAACAACATACAATAACATTTTGAAAAAAAAAAAAAACTTGCAAGAATCCAATAATACAATCTAATACAATTTCCTCATGCCCATAATAAAACTAAAAAAAATCTATTAGAAGACCCATTACGCATTTAACATGTTTAATAATTCTAACCAAGTAAATTCTTATGTTGAAATGACATTGTTTGCTAATCCATATTTTTTATTTTTTACATTGAGACAGAGAAAGAGATGAGTTAAATAGGCAAGCGATGTAATGGAAAATGAGACGAGATAAAGAAGTAAGTGATGCTAAGATTAGGGTGGAATGAAAGAAAAAATAATTAAAGTACCTTATATATGAACAATTTTTTTTATATTAAAGTTAAATATCGATCAAATTTGGACATTGATGGATATTTTTTTTTTTAATTTGAACCTGATAGAATATATCCATTTAAAACTATTTTTCTTCACCTAGCTATCCACCTACTTGACTAACTTCGTCCAAGAATGATAATTTGATTGCAATTTTATAGGTCTCAATTGGATGATAAATTTTTGCTCACCCATAGGATGGTCATCCAATTAATAGAGAAAAAGGAAGACTGATGAAAAATACATGTAAAATTATTAAGGAGTAAAAAATTTTATTTAGAAATTATTAATAACAAAACACTGGTATTTTTTTAATTATATAGTTACCTAGTGGGAAAAAAATTGGTTTTATTATTGTTATATTTCTAATTAATAATTTAAATTTTTAAGAAAATAGGTTGGCATTATATTATTTAAGCATCTATTATAATGTATTTAGAGTTTTTTTTTATGACATTAACTTCTTGTGTATATGAAAAATAAAGTTTAGCACAAGATAAAGTGCATTATCCATATTTAGCTCAAATATATTTTTAGTATATATAAATATGATTAAATTTTATTTTAATTTTAGTTTTCATGAATTTTAAAATATGTAAAAAAAAAATTCTATCATCATTTAGTAATTAATCACATGTATTTTTGAAATATTGCATTTGAGGTTACAAATGACATATATTCTTTTTATCAAAATATATATCACATGATTAGTTAGCAAGAAAGAAATTATTTTAAAAATCTTTAAAATAAAGACTTAAACAAAACACAAAATTAAAAATTAAAATAATATATTTAATCATGTATACGAGGAGATAATTATATTTTACTTTTCCAATTTAAGTTAAAGCCTACGTATATAAGAAATTGTGCTATATGTGATAGGATTGTTTATAATTTAATATTTGTTTTACTCTATTATAAGTGTGAAATATTTGTTGACTTTATTGAGTGAAAATTTTAGTTGATCATTTTTAGTAAGATGTTTCCTTTTTTTTATTTACAAAACTCAAATTTAAAAACTTATTCTCTTTGTTTCTTTTTCTAAGTCTCTTTCAATTAATTTATATTTTGTTAAAAAATAGTTAATTTAATTAATAACAGTAAATTTATAAATATTTTATAATTTTCTTTTTAAATTATCCTTTTTTTTTAAAATTAGTCATCTCTCTTTTCACTCAATTACTTTTTACCTAATTATTTTTCATATTTTTAAATCCTAATACAAGAGATATAATTTATCTAATTAATTTTTATCTTTATTATTTTTGACTAATTTTTTTTAATTAATTAAGAATTCTTTAGAAAAAAAGTAACAATACAACATAAAATTTTTAAAAATGATCTTATAAAAAGAGACAATAATTTTTTTTAAAAGTGAGGAAGGAGTTACTTAAAGTATCTAAATTTAATTTTACTCAGACAAATGTATTATTAATTAATATTTATTTTTATTTAAGTATGTATCCTTTGAGAAATAATAAGTTTTGTACAATAAATATAAATAATTAAAAGATTAATTAAATAAAATATTTTTATTATTTATATCATTTCATAATCACCATTAATTATCACTAATATGTCCTTTGTTTGAATAGAACTAAATGCAAATATTTTAAATAAAATCTTAAATTTAAATATTATAAAAACATCTATAATATATGGTTGAACTTACAATGTTACATAACTTTAAATATTTTATATAAAATTTATCTAATATCAGAATTGAAAAAATAAATATTCAATTTAAATTTATAACTGAAAAATTAATTTTTTATTTGTATAAATAAATTCAGCAACATCATTTATTTAAACAACACATTATCAAATTAAATGCTACAATGAAAAAAAAAATGTAATCAACATTACTTATTTTTAAGCAACTCGTTAAAGCACCTGCATTGAAGACACTTTAAGTAAATTATAAGTTAAATTTTTAATAAAAATTAATTATTGACCAAACTAACAGCATGATAATAAAAAAATTAAATTAATTCCTTGTGTCTGTTATGCTAAATGCTCCTGGATCGTATATAATGCACAAATAAAAATCTTCCACCAGAACAATCCAGGCCTATCTAAACCAGCAACGCGTGTCACTACTCACATGACTATCTTGGTTTTTCCAGGGACATACACATCTTCCATTTATAGATTCTTCCAATACCCATATTTGTGGCCAGTAAATTGTCTCCCATCTGATCAATTATCAAGTACTTTTACAACATTATTTGGTTTTTAATTTCATATTATTTATATATGATATATTATTTAAGAATTTAAATAATCTCATTCATCGATATCATAAATAAATAAATAAATAAATAATGATCTACCATAATCTAATAAAATTTCCCTAGGCTTTGTCCAAAAAACAAGAGT
The DNA here is from genome assembly GCA_026544285.1 of Pachyrhizus erosus. Lineage (NCBI taxonomy): Eukaryota > Viridiplantae > Streptophyta > Magnoliopsida > Fabales > Fabaceae > Pachyrhizus > Pachyrhizus erosus. The sequence goes on from JAMLFT010012582.1 coordinate 6,517, forward strand.
GAAAAAATTTGTCATTTTATGGGTTCATGTTTTCCCACCTTAATCTGGTACGATGCAAGCTAAGGGAATGAGAATGAATTTATTTTCTGAGACTTATAATAATTGCCAGAGCATGATGGGTGATCCTGATCCATGCCAAAAATTAGTGGAGAGAGCATTAACTATAGACTATAGCATCCAATATTTCCTCCTTGGAAAAGATATCTGCGCCAGCTTAACCGTGCAATCATTACAATATGCTTTTCATGGACCATATGCTTCTGCTTCTGTTTCTGCTTCCAAATCCAAATGATTCTCCTTCTCTAACTCTAACTCTAACTCTAACTCTAACTCTAACTCTAACTCTAACTCTAACTCTAACACAACATTCCACGTGTGTGTCCCTCATTTTCTCTGCTGTATCAACAAACTGATTTTTTTCTTCTTCTGCTTCTGGGTATCAAAAAATTGAAATAAATTTTCTTTATTTTAAGTATCATTTTTGTGCATATTATGAAGTTGTAGGACAATAAAACAGTAAAAGAAAATGACCCAACAGGGTTAACCTCAAGATGACAAGTTCTAGTTTAGCTAAGAATGTTGGAAGTGACATGCTATCAATGTGTCGAAACATAGTTGTGCTACGTGCCTCTAGCAGCTCCACTAGCATGCACACAAGACAAAAACAAGTTGCGGCTATGAACATGCATTTAGCCCTTAATATTTTTTATATTTTTGTTGTTGTTCATGACTGTGTCAGCTTCATGTCAGTTTCATTAGTCGAATATACCATCATTTGGCCCATTATAATGCTGGTTCAATTCACTGTTTTTGTCGTGGCCACTGGACCACACTGACTCAACAACTTCACAACTATTTGTGGGCAAAATTTGTAGTGCTCCTAAATTAGTAAATTTTCATATGCTACTCATTGAGGGTCTCACAGATATTTTTTTAGGTTTTTCTTTCCTTTCCCTACGTACTATTCTTGTATATTATATGAATATTTTTATGTTCACATAATGTGTCTTTGAGAGAGAGAGAAAGGAAACTTTACATAAAAAGTGAATGTTGAACTTATCACATAAAAAATTAAGATTTTTTTAAGTTCACTACTAAAAAAGAGGCCATGCAATTAAAATTTGGAGTTGTTAGTTAACTAGAAAATTTCATGTGTATTATATTAGTATATTTATCTTCGAATTATGTGTGAGTTTGAGTGAGTGATAAAAGCATTAGAAACTATACCAAAATGTGTCTTTCTAATTAATAACGGAGGATTCCGTTTTCTTATTGTTAAACACAAATTAGAATGCATAGGGATTGGTCGAATTATTTGAGTTATATCTCTCAATTTTGAAGAATTGAATCACTAACTTTTAAATTGAAACTTCTAATTTACATTATTTTTCTTAAAAGATAAATCTCTTCAATTTGATATGATATCTCAAGATTTAAAAACTAGTTCAAATTTAAGTTAAGTAATTATATTTGAAAAAAAAAAAGAATAAAACGAGATACTTTTTAATGAAAAAAATCACATAACTTAATGAAAAAGGAAAACAAAATCTTAGAAATTCTTTCGTTCATAAAGGAATACTCAATTTTCTAATATAAAAACAAATTGATAACATATATAGTTTTGTCTAATTTTTATTTAGGAACAATTTATGAATTACAACACTTTTTTTTTGTATGCTTTTGATTATCTTTTAATTAAAAATAGACTTTAATTTATATGCGTGCTCAATGTTTTTTTCAGTACAAGTATCTAATAAGAATGTACTCTATAACCACGTCATATTAATTATTAATAAATAAGATGGTATGATAAAATAATAATATTTTATTAAATGTCTATGTAAAATAATTTACACTTTAAATATATATATTAAATGTTTTTTTTGTAACTATCGTGTAAGTATTTTTTTGTTAACATAATTTTGAATTTTAAACTACTTAATTGAAAAACATAAACCATTATCACTTTTGTTAATCAATATTGATAGAATACATATTAAATACTAAAAACCATTTAATCCTAATATAAGAGTAGGCTTGCAATAATGTTAGCTAGGTGGGCATTGACAATTAATAACATGGTGAAAAGATTCAACAGAGAAATATAAGGTCAAATGGTTCGAATTATTGTGTTGGCAAATACTATAAACAACAAAAAATAATCCACAGTATAGAACCATAGAATCCTAGGCTTTTTGCCATATAAGTGTAGAAGAGAGCCAAATTAACAGTGATTGCAAAACGAATGAGATGTGAATATATAGGGTGTTCACAGCAAAGGAGGAAAATATAGCATAAGCAGGAATGGACAATTCCTAGACTGGCTAAGCACCACAATCACTGGATTCATGTAGACCCAACCTTTCCTAATCTTGTTGAATCATTATTGCCATTGTGGTAAAGCTTGCCAACCACCTTCCATTTTAACTGTTCCTTCTAGAGTCTCATCAATTTGTGGTGTAGGTGATAGAGCAAAACTTCTTTTAAAATTAATATAAGGAGACAAATTCTATTTATATAATAATTTTATAGGATTATTTTTGTAAGAAAATATAGATGATCAATGGTTAGAAACATAATCATTTAAGATGTTAACAGAGTTTAATGGTTAAGAAGCCTAATGATGATTAATGGTTGTAGTTCCATGACTACTGTACTTGATAACATGCATTTGTAGTCCTTCATTACTTATTCACTTATCCTCCCACACTAAGCAATAAGAAATGCAAGAAAAAAAAGATAAATAAAAGTAATAGATTACATACTCATGTCAAAGGCAATGTATGCAAACTTTTTCCCACACTTACAATAGTATTTAATTTAGTATGTTAATCTTCAAAATGGAGTGTCATAGACATCCACAGACAAATCTCTAATGGACATTGCATATGCATTTAATAGTAGTTAATCAAACGCTTTTACAATTCTTATCATATTATGCTAGCAGCGACAAAGTTTTTGTTACAATTCGAGAATTGTTTTCAAAATAATTCTTTGAACAAATGAATATGCAATTCATATTTCTCAAGTGGGAAATTATTATTATTTATTATATTAATTTTGACTTCTTATTAACTAATGTCTTTTGAATAAGAAAGTTTGTATTTGAAGCCTACATACACATATGTAAGGCATCATTTTGAGACTTTTGAAGTAATTAATCACTTGATGTACTAATTAAATTACATCTGAAAAAAATACTAAATAATTTTTTACTTGTTTGGTTAGGGTTATATTTGACAATCATTTCAGTTAGTTTTTAATTTTTTATTAGTTTAAAAATTATTTTGATTGTTTCGTAAACACATTTTTAGTAATTTATAGTATTTTTGAAATGTCACTCAAAGTAGTTTTTTTTTTTAAAATATTAGTTTCTAACTTTTTATATTTATTAATTTTTTGTCTTTAAATATTTATTAGATTTTTTTTTAATCTTTGTTATATAAGATAAGAATATATTTTTTTTGCTTTTTTCACTCATGAAATAATGTTTTATTATTTTAACCTTTTTTTGTAAAAGATAGAGTTTTCCTTTTGTAAATAAAATTCTTATTTTTTTATTTTTTTATTATATAAGACATTAACAATTATAGATAATAAGTTTAGTTTACTTTATTTATTTTATTTTATTTTTATTATTATATTTTGGACATTTTTATATTATAATATTTATTTTGACCACTATAGTATTTATACTATTTATTTTTTATTTAATTTGATATTTTAAGATATTGATATTGTTAGATGATAGGTTAATTTTTTTATTTTTTTTATTTTTTAATATTTTAGTATTAAATTATTTATTTTACCATTATTT
>JAMLFT010012583.1:0-10332 GCA_026544285.1 Pachyrhizus erosus
AAACAATTATTTTTTTAATCATAGGAGCTAGACTTGGTCATGATAGGAAGTGTTTATATTATATACCTAAATATTTAGTTATGATCTTCAATACTTGCCTTAATTTTTTCTTTTTCTGGCTTTGCCTAGTGGCTTTCTATAAGGGTATTTCATTTGTTGACTGCCTTTATCAAAATTCTCATAAAAAATTTTATTTTCTTTGGCTTGCATTTGTCTTTAAATCTTTCTTTTCAAGCACATGAGGTCATATTGTATATTTACAAAGTTTGATGATATAATGTGTTAGTTATTGGTGATTATGTTTTTTCTATAAATTAAGAGAAGAATGGTGTGATAAAATTTGGTATTTGGTATGCATTGATATTTAAGATGCTAACAATGAATGCACTTTTGATACAATGGGGGACATGTAGTTCCAATTGATCACCATCCAATAAGGAATTATCTACAATATATTGAGGTTAGAGATAGTACTAGAGAAAATTTTTTGACTTCTAAACACTTAACAAGAACAAAATCCAAGACTTGGACAATTTCTTAAATATGGTTATATTTCCTTAATTGTTTACTTAATAGTCGAGTGAATCTTTTTCTTGAAAAGTTTGTCAAGTTGAAAAACATCATTGAGCAACATTTCTTCTTAAGCTAATTTCTAAACCTTTTATTTTTATTCATTTTGATGTGTGGACGTATGTCTACTTTTAATACATCTAAGGCTAAATGATTTGTGTTATTTTATAATGGTTGCACTTTGGTCACATGGATATTTCTCATGAAAGATAAATCAAAAGTTACTCTAACTATTCTTAAATTTTTACCACATGGTTTAAACTCAACTTAAAGAATCTATCAAGAGATTAATATATAATAATGGTACAAAATATGTAATTCAAAATTCCTTTGAGTTTTTTTTTTTTACAGAAAAAAGCATGATTTATTGGTTAACATGTGTTGATACATAAGACACCATAATGAAATGAAGCTTGTTCGTAAAACTTACTAAGGAGAAGTTGTTAGCGATTGCTTATCTAATTGGCTTCTTGCATTTTGGATGGTATTGATAAAGTCTACGAGAACTTTCTTTTCATCCTAAAATATTATGTCTAGTCTTCCTTTATTTTTATATATTTGGGTGTGTTGTCTTTGTTCAATTGTTTATCTAATAAATAAGTTACTTTTATTGTATCTTGGATGGTATTGACTCGATAAAGTGTATGAGAACTTTCTTTTTGTCCAAAAATATTTATGTATTTAGATTTGTTGCCTTTGTTAATGTTTACAACCAAAATCAAGGGAAATTGGATCCATGTGTTGTCAGATGTATATTTAAAAAAGGGACACAAACCTTGTTACGCTCAAGTTATTAGTTTGTGTCTCTATGGACATGACATTTCACGAAACTAAGCTATTTTTCAACAATCCTTACCTTAACTTCAAGTGGTGAGCAATTTAAAAGCTTGAGTTTCTTGAGTTGGGCCATTCCTTGTAATATAGGATTAGAGTTGAAAGACCTTATTCTTACTAATATTGTGACATCAACCATATATGAAATTCCATTTTATAGGATTTGGAAAAAGTTTAGAACAACATCTATGGATAAATGTTCAACTCTAGTTTAACAACAACTTCATTCATTAGAACAGGAGGTATGAATTCTTAATTATGAACATCATTATATTGATATTGGTGATTTGCCTAGTATCTTGAGCAAAGGAAAACACTCATATGCTAGATATCATATATCAAAGTTTGTTTAACACCAAACTTTTTTATGTAACACTAGAGCTTTTTATTATAATATTTGAATTTTGTCAAAATTCCAAAATTTTTGTAACACTCATATGCATGACTCACATAGATGTACATGGCAGAATCCTACCTTTCACAAGGTAGGTTCTAATTCTTATCATTACATTGCATATACCATGGAACCTCACCATAGACACAAGTATAATGATGCATTACATATTATACTCTCTAAGGTTCTTATAGCATGATTGTTTGATAAATGTGTAGCATAGTAATCTTAAGCTAAACCAGTGTCTAATAAAAAAAAATCATACAGCATTGAAGACAAGGAGAGATGTCTAAGACTCGTTAGATTATAAAAATCTGTTAGAGTCTCAAGCTCTACAAACATTGGAACGAATTCACATGTCAAAGGCCATGAAGTCAAACTTGGATCTTCCTCAAAGAACTTTTATCATGTTTGAAGCCAAGGGCAACAATTTGCTCACTTTACTTAGAGATTGAGATCCACGTTAAGTTAATAACAGATGGTAAAAAAAAATTTGAAAATTTGAAAATTAAATTAAAATTATAAATTTTTTAAAATTTGAGTACTAAAATTGTAGAAAAAAATAAGAGAACTAAAATTACGGATAAAAAATCAGAGAGACGAAAATTACAATTTTACTTGGTAGATTTGACAAAAGATAGGATTATAGTGTCTGCTATCTTACACTAGAGAAGTCCATCTGAAAGTTGCTCTGATGCATATGTAATGCTGCAAAGTAACTCAAAAAAATGCTTTTCACAACACCTTACTGTGTTCACATTCAATGTGCTCAAACAACTCTAAATACCTCACCTCGTTGCCTTAATAAACGTCATAGTGTAAGCTTCCAAATAAAGTTAATGAATTTCCAATCATTTGTTGTGTTGAATATAGTCTCTCAGCATTATCCTACAAAATTAAGATGCAGATTCTCATTCTCTTATATACACTATGTTAATTTTATCACGATGGATGTGAGATTTTCAACATTATATATACCTATCAACTCTATTAAATAACAGAGTTTGTCTTCATGAGATTCTAAACACAATCATGTTTGAAATTTGTCTGAGTGTATTTCAGACAATTATGGTAGAATAAAACATTTATTGTTTGTATCTAAAAAAATCTGTCTATGTAAAAAAAATAAAATTGTCTTATCTGCATTAAAATTTAATTTAACTCCTTCCTCTACTTCAGAAAGTTTATTTACAGTCAATTACACTAATAGCTAAAAAAGTTTATTTACAATCAATTACACTAATAGCTATTAAGGTTTCTTAAAATGCTTATCGGTATTCCTTTACATGCTATTAAATATGTTCATTTCCATTTAAAGTGATAATTTCTTATTCGCTCTAATATAGACAAGAAATTGAAAAAAGAATATTTTCTCACCTAATTTTTTCGTAAGACTTTTTTCTTTGTTTTCATAGGAACCAATCGAGTTGTTAGTGATAGTCATATACCGCCAAAAACTGAACACTGCTACTAAATAGTTTCTTTTTGTAGTAATTAAATATAACTCAAACACCTAAAGTGTTGAAAGAAATTCTTGAGATGATAGTTCAAAATTCAAATTAAATAATGAACACCTTGCTAATGTTTAATATGCATAAACGTTTAACATTAAATTAAATGCTAGCTTATGATTGAAGACGGGTTGTATTTAAGAATTTTTCCGTGCACATGATGTAATATTCTGAATATGACCTGTTCATGAAAGTGCATTCACGAGTGTCATTCTTTTTAATGCGTGGTTTCTCCGAGGAAGCATAGGGTATCAATACCCAAAGTGTTTAATTCTATGTACAACAAATGTTGTTAGTTTGGTGTTTTTATTGGGGATAATTCAGATTAAAAAAAAATGAAAGTTAGTTCTCATATGTTATTTATATATGTACACAGTCTATAAATAATAGTTTGCATTCTGAAAGTGTAGACAGAAAAATAATAATAATAAAATTTATTATAATAAAATTTATTTTATTTTTTCATCTCATTTGTATTCAACATGTGAATATGTGTAAGTGAGATACTATCCCAATAGAATTGGTATCTAGAGTCTATGATTCATAGTTAATTCATAAGGAAGTATTCTTATCTCTCTTTCACCTTTTGATAAAAAAAAAATGAGAAGTGGAGCATTCAAAAGAAGGTGGTATTTGACTATGAAGAATTGCTGGAAATAATTAAGAATGAGGTTTCTGAATTAGGAGAGAATCCAACTTATGCAAAGAGGGTTGTTCATAGGGAATCCGAGAAAAAGGATTGTAAGGCTTTATTCTTTATTCATCAAAGTTTTGATGTTGCAAATTTTGAAAAGATTGTTATTGAAACATCTACAAAGGAAGCTTGGGACATCTTGGAGAATAACTATAAGTGTGGTGCAAAGGTCTTGAAGGTGAAGTTGCAAACCTTGAGGAGATAATTCAAACTATTGCAGATGGAGAAACAATGAAATTGTCTCACAAAGATTCAATCATTTTCCAATCAAATGAAATCAAATGGAGAGGAGGTGAAAGATGTAAAAGTTGTGGAGAAAATTCTTCAATCGCTACAACCAAGATTTGATCATATTGTTATAGGTATTGAAGAATTCAAGAACATGGATAAGGACTATTGAAGAACTCCAGAACTTATTAGAAGTCCATGAACTATAGTTGGTAGCTAGGGCCGGTGGCAAATAATATGCCCAAGCCCTTCAAGCTCAAGAATTCAAGAAAGGAGAAAATAATAATGGGAGAAACAAAAGGGGTTGTGACAGAGGTAGGACACGAGGAAGAGGAGGAGGTAAAGGAGATAAAAGAAATCAATATTTTGATCAAGAAATTCACACTGATCAAAAACATGAAAACAACAACTCAAGAAGAGGAGGATATAGCGAAAGGGGTTGAGGAAAGAAGTTTGACAAGAGCAAAATTCAATGTTATGTGTGAAACTATTGTGGTCATTTTGCATATAAGTATTGATATAATAAAGGCACCAAAAAAGAAGGGGAAGAACCTAGGTTTCCTTATAATGAAGATGATTCATATGAAGTTTTGCTTATGGTCACAACACCAACTAATGAGTCAAACATCAATTTTGGGTATCTTGATTCAAGACACTCAAACCATATGACTAGGAGGAGAGATTGGTTTGCTAAATTAGATGAAAGTGTTAAAAGCAAGGTGAAGTTTGTGGAGGACAACTTTGTTTCTACATAAGGAGGTGGCAAAATTTTGATTAGATAGAAAAAATCATAGGCAAGCTTATACTCATGATGTTCTTTATGTTCCCAGTACAAAGAATAATCTTTTAAGTTTGGTTCAATTGTTGAAAAGGGTTATTTAATGAAGTTAAAATAGATAAATTCGTTGTTGTTTAATATCAAGGGAAGGTTAGTTTTGAAAGTTCCTTTGTCTAAAAATAGAACGTTCAAGATTATCATCCAAATTTGCTAATTTAAGTGATAGGTAGTAGTTGTAAATGATGAGAGCTAGTTGTGACACTTCTATATGAAAACTTAAATTAGCAAAGTTTTCAAGAAATGAGCAAGAAAAATATGGTGCATGGTTTATTGGTAATTTAATAGCCACATGAAATTTGTCAAGGTTGTGTTTAGGAAAAATAGTCAAGAAGATCCTTCAATTCAAAAGTTTAATAAAAAAATTTCTGACCTTTTAAAATTGATGTACTTCGATGTGTATGGGCCAATGAATGCTATAACAATTGGAGAAAATAATTACTTTGTCTCATTTGTGGATGATTACAGTAGAAAGATGTGGTTTTACTTAATCAAGAGGAAGGATGAGGTGTTGGATGTGTTTAGGAAATTTAAGGTGCTGGTAGAGAAACAATGTGGAAATAAAATCAAAGTTTTAGGGATAGATGATGGTGGAGAATATAACTTAACTTAATTTCAAAATGTTTGTGATCAATGGGGCATTTCTCATGAGGTAACAACTGCATATACACCCCAACATAATGGTGTAGCCAAAAGGAGGAATAAAACTATGAATATGGTGAGGGACACGTCGAAAAGTAAGTCACTGCCTAATCAATTTTGGGGGGAAGTTGTGAACACAACCATCTATATCCTTAATAGAGGTCCAACCAGGAGATTGAAATGGATTACTCTAGAAGAGTTATGGACTAGGAGAAGACCAAGTATGAGCCACTTGAGGGTGTTTGGATCTCTTTGCATTAAGCATATACCTGTAGAGATAAGGAAGAAACTAGATGATAGAAGTGAGCATACAATTTTGTTGGGATACCATCCTATCGGTGCTTACAAATTGTATAATCCATTGACAAAGAAAGTCATGTACAACAAAGACATGATAATGGATGAATCACAAAACTAGAACTAGAATACAACAACTAGAAATTAATAGAAAGTCTATAATCCAATTCAATTTGGAGAGGATTTAGACCCTATTTTTGGTTAACAAAAGAAGGATGCTATAAAGAACTATGATCAACACATTGGACAACTACCATGTTGTGTAAGATTGCAAAGAAATAGGGTGTCACCAAGGAGATTGAATGATTATGAAAGGTTCACAAATAGTGTAGTTATAAGGGAAAAAGAGTTAGTTCACATGGCTTTTTTTGTAGATGCAAAACCAATTTATTTTGAGGAAGCAATTAAAGAACAAAAATGAGTGATAGCCATGAAAGAGGGATTGAAGTCAATTGAGAAGACTTATGGCCAAGGAATTTATGAAATGATTTGGAATCATTACCTCCACAAAAGAAACCTATACCTATGAAACGGATATTCAAGATTAAGGTTAATCTAGACGACTCAATTTTCAAGTATAAGGCCAGACTTGTGGCCAAGGGATTTATGCAGAAAGTTGGGCTTGATTACTAGGAAGTGTTCTCACCTATGGCTAGGATTGAGACCATCAAATTAGTAGTAGCCATTACAAGCTACAATGGATAGCCTATATACTAACTTGATGTGAAATTTGCTTTCTTGAATGGACCACTTGAAGATAAGGTATATGTGTTGCAACCACCAACCTTTGAGGTACAAAATCATAAAGAAAAGGTGTATAGATTGAGGAAGGTACTTTATAGGCTAAAACAAGAACCTAGGGCATGGAATAGGAGAATTCATTCATTCTTATTTAAAAAAAGCTTTTACAAATGAACCAATGAGTATGGAATCTGTGAAAAGTGAAAGTGATAAAAACAAGTTTGATGGTATGTATATATGTGGATGATTTGCTTATTACTGAAGAAAAGCAGTAAGAGTTTGAGATTACAAATATGGGAACACTTTCCTATTTCTTAGGCTTAGAATTTCTGCACATTAGTAAAGGACTATTTCTTCATCAGAGAAACTATGTGTTATATATTAAAGAGGTTCAACATGTAGCATTGTAATCCAGTTAAGACCCCAATAGAATGTGGAATTCATTTTGTGGAAGATGTAGTGAATCATACATTATTTAAACAAATTGTTGGATGTTTGAGATACTTGTGTAACAACAAGCCAGATATTTCATATATCATGGGTTTAGTGAGTAGGTTTATGGAAAACCCAAAGGTTTCTCACATGGGCGTAGCTAAGAGGATTCTAAGGCATGTAAAAGGGACTTTGTAAATTTCACTAACTTAGATTGGTGTGGAGACAAAAAAGATAGGAAGAGTATGAGTAATTATGTTTTTCAACTATGCAACATTGCCTTTTCATGGTGTTCAAATAAGCTACTTGTTATGGCTCTTTCATTGTGTGAGGTAGAATATATTATTACATCAACAGGGCATGCCAAGTTGTGTGACTTCAAACATTACTTAAGCATATGCATTTGAAAATAGAAGAACCAATGAAACTTGTTGATAATATTCAACAATTAATCTGGCCAAAAATCAAGTAGCATGTGGAAGGAGCATGCACATAGAGACCATATTTCACTACTTGAGAAATCAAGTGAATAATGGGAAGATAAAGTTGATCTATTGCAAGACAAAAGATTAGGCGGCAAATCTCTTGGCCAAACCATTAAAGAATGAGAGGTTTTATATTCTTAGAAAGAGATTGAGTGTTGTATCATCTAAAAAGTTGAATTGAGGGGGTGTGTTGTGGATAATTTAGATTAAAAAAAACTAAAAGTTAGCTAGGAGTTAGTTGTCATATATTAGCTATACATGTACACAACCTATAAATAACAACTTGTATTTTGAAAATGTAGATAGAAATATAACAACAATAAAATTATGTGTCATACAATATCCTTTATTTTCTTTATTTCCCCTCGTCATTTGCATTCAATGTGAGTGTGTGTAAGTGAGATACTTCCCCAACATCTTTCAGCTTTGTCTTAGGATTATTTTATTTAGTTTCCTAATCATACTGAAATTACATGAGGAATGAAGTTCTTACTAGTCTCTAGTTCTAACATGTATATCAGATGGATTGAGATGGTTTTAGTTTTATCTCTCTATGCTTTATAATTTTGGTAATCCAAAACTTTGATAGGTCATTTTAAACTCAATTAGAATAAAACCTTATTAAACATGAGTTGGATTGAATTGAGTAAGTCTAATTTATTAACATAATAAATAAGCTTAATCGTACTTTTATCCTTTAGATATCGTACTTTAGGATTTTAGTTCTCAAGTTTCAATTGTGTCAATTGAGTTTTCTAGATATTGCAAATGTACAATTTTAGTCCTTAAAATTGTAATTATGTGATTTTAGTCTCTTAGTACTGTAATCATGTTCTTTTAGTTTTTCATATATTGCAATTATACGATTTTAGTGTCTCAAGTATCACAATTGTGCAATTTTAGTCTCCAAAAATTTAATTTCAATTTCATAATTATAAAATTTGAGGGACTAAATTACATAATTGGGATATCCCGATAACTAAAATTGTATAATTGTAATATGTAAGAGATTAAAATCATGTAATTAAAATATAATGAATTAAAGTTACACATTTGTAATATTTAAGGAACTTAATTGACACAATTAAAAATTGATCGGCTAAAATCATAGTGCAATACCTAAGAAACCAAAAGTACAATTAAACCTAATAAAATATATTTAAACACTATATATATATATATATATATATATATATATATATATATATATATATATATATATATATATATATATATAACTAAACTATAAAATAAAGAGAAATGATGCATATTCAATAATTTATGTAATGAGTTATATAATATAATTTTTTTATGTCTATTTCTCTCTGTTTATCATTTATTATATTTCAAATTTTTCTTTAAGTAAAAAAAATTGTTTTCCTCTTTCTCTCTCCTCGTTATACATTTTATTATACAAGTATTACTTTTTATTATTATTATATATTTATTATGTAGTTGAGTTGGATCGAATTTGATTAGATTTAAAAATCATTAGCTATTACTTAACACAATTTTAATTTAGTGTACTAAGAAAAACTTGCCCAAGTGAATGACACAACCCAACTTGTAAAAATGTAATTGAAATGAGCTAGGTGGAGTTGTGGGTTTGATGCAACTCACTTACACCCCTAGTTGTTGTTGTCATGATTTTACTTAATATTTAGTTTAAATATGATTTTTGTCCCTCAATTTAGGTTTTTGTTATTTTGGATCAATTCATTTTTTTTAGTCCTCAATTTTAAAAAAATATTTTTTAGTCTCTTTTGAAGGAAAAAAAAAATTGTCACAAATTATGTATTCAAACAGTCAAAAATCAATAAAACTAAAAAGAATATTTTTAAAATTGATGAGCAAATTTAAATCTAAAAGACAAAAAATAACAATAACCTAAATACAAGAAAACAAAAACATAGAGAAATACTTGTATAGACACACATTTAACATGTCACTTTTAGACACAACTAATTACATGAGTCCAAATGTTTAATTAATGCATAAAATAAATATTACACTTATCAAACAGCAAATACTATACAAATATAGAAATAAATATTATGTATTTTAATTTAAATTTATATTTTTTGTGAAAGTATTTTGTTTAACTCATTTTGTTTGAAAATAATTATCATTATTTATATTTTTTGTTATGTTATTTTTTCTTTTTTATGAAAATAAAAGTTTATTATTTTTTATATAATAATTACTGATGTTATATATAATTATTATTTACAATTATAATTATTTTTTATTATGTTATATATAACTGTTTTTTTTATTATGTCACACCAAAATTTATAAATTTGACCAAAAGATCATGTAAGTAACGTTTGAATCTCATCAAATGAATATTCTACAAATACATACCAAAGTAATGCTGATAAAAAAAATATCGAAATCTTTAGAAACCAGGTAGGACATAGTGGCCTATACTAAGACTAAGAGGTAGTGTCCATAAAATATAACATAATACAAAATAATCATAGTTATAAATAACAATTATATATAACATCAATAATAATTATATTAAAAATAATAAACTTTCATTTTCATAAGAAAGAAAAAAATATATATAATAAAAATTATAAATAATAAATATTATTTTTAAAACAAATTTTTTAAAAAATAATATGAATTAAAATTAACAAAATGTATAATAGTTATTTCTATAT
>JAMLFT010012584.1:0-10332 GCA_026544285.1 Pachyrhizus erosus
GAAAGTATTGTATGGGAATTATTATCGTATGATTAAATTGTAACTCCCTGGAGTCGTTACACTATAAGTAAATATTCACGCGCTATCTCTGATGTTAGTCAATTATAATAATAACAATATTAAATGAATAAAAAAGGGACGTTACACATAACATAGGGGACAAGAGGAATTAGAGGAGAGTGTGAGTACCGTTAGATCATTAGGTCCATCGTTGAAAACTTATGAATATTAAATCTACACAAGTTTACCTCAAACTGTTATTGCGCCATAGAAACAGCTAATAAAGTTCTATACCTCACGCTCCTCTTTGTCGCCTGTCAACCTGCAACCCTGCCAACGTTCCAACTACGTTCGCCATACCTTAGGGATTAAATAAACAAGAAACCGAGCCAAAATTTCTTCCATGGACGAAGAAAAGGCACAACTCAAAGGAACACAACTTGAAATTTCTTTCACAAATCAAACCACATTTGTCCTGTTTAATCCACATACGTATTCAAAATTCGTCCAGCAACAATTTCCTCTATGAATCAACAAGAATGGAGCATTAAAGCTCAAATTTGACCCCTCGCAGAAAAGTTCATTTTGGTTTGTCTAAAAAATTTGAAACAGGTAGGGGGAGCATCTTTTCTCCATTTTTCTTTTATCAGAAGCTTTGGAATTATGTTAATTTAGTTTTAGGATCATAAGTTCACATGAATTCAGCATGAGAAGTAGAATTCAATTTCATTGCCATTATCCGTTAGTTTGAAACAAATTTCCAATTGTAGTTAACAATCACCCAAAAGAATTCAATTAGGAATCCCCTCTGGAATTAGGAATGATATTGCAAAATTATAGATAGGGTTTATTGATTGGAATTCTTGGAAAATGTTATGAGGAATATTTGAATTCAAAATTGTTGTTTCTTGCCAATACCTTCATACAATTTGAATAAAGCTTTCCCCAAACTGATGAACTCCACTTTTGAATCCAATGGTAATTTCCATTTAAAATTAGATAAAATTTTCATAACATTGGTGGCCAAATTGTTGAAGATGAAAATGAAAGATTCTGAAAATGCACTGGGAAGAGGAGAGCAATTTGAAACTAAGGAAGAAGGAAAGGAGGGGGTGAAAATAGTAATATAAAGGGGTACTGATAGTAAAAATCAAGGGGGTGAGGATAGTGTATAGGGGGTTCAACCAAAGGTGAGGTTAGTGCAAATAGTAAGACAGAAAAGGGGGTGTGAATATTAAACAAGGGGAGTGTGAATAGAAAAAAAATATAATTTAATTTTAATAAAAATAAGCTAATTAGGATAGAAAATGTTTAGATATATAGTCATGAAGAAAAGAATGGGAGAAAGAAAAGAAGAAAAGAAAATAAGGATAAAAACATTGGGAAAAAGGATTTTATGCCTTTCTAATTGTAATCTTTGTTATATTACTTGTAGTTTTATTTAACAATATTATTTTTATATTGTATGATATTATTTTATTACCTCTACTAATAATAGAGAAATCTGTATGATATTTACAACTGTCTCAAGTAGATAGTAAATTACCTAAATAACCTTAGGATAGAATATGAGTTATGAGAATATGACGAATAGGAAAATTACTCAAACAGAAGTTGAGTAAACCTTGTATTAACCATTTAAATTAAGTATGAGAGAAAGTTATTACAAGGTTATATCGTTGAATTCGAAATTAGTACTAAAGAAAAATTGACGAATGGAGAGGAGAAAAGGAGAAGGAATCAAAATCCCTAACGAGTGAATATTAAGAATGGAGAATTGCATGGGTTGACCATAGTAGATACTTGAGGAATGTACACAAGATCTGGTGAGTCCTTGGGGGTAGATCAGGTGTCAAGTTGTAAACCGCTCAAAGAAAAGAGAGTGTCACGAAACCAGCTTGATGTCCCCAACAAAGCGAAGCATTACCAAAATTTGATTAAGAGTATTTTAGACCAAGTACTAGGCAGGATATGTACTCCCATTTGTCGATCCAAAATGCAGACTTAGACTATTATTGGCACGCTCATGTAAGTCCTCCCGGAGCTAGTAGTATTGGAGGCTATGAAGGGCCATAAAATGAATAGAATTCCTAATTAGACACGTTACGGTGAGATGAGAATATACAATAGCTAGAAATGATATGCACTTGTATGTGTATGCTTAAGGATAGATGACTCACTCCTACAATCCCCAACATTCAGATACAGATGGTAGACAAATTTCATCCCCTATTCCACATGAAGATCATACCCTTAGAGGGTCGATGGACTCATGATTTGACGAGTGGAGATCATACCTTCATGGGCTATGTAAGAATTACATTTAAGTTTTCCAATGTCATAGCCCCGTGACAGTTTTACCATATAGACATCTTAGTTATCTTGACACAGACCCCGCCGCCCAAATACATTAGGATCCCACTAGACATTCCTACAGCTCCCCGATGCGCCCAACCCCTCCACACCAAAACTCCTCTACAAGTTCAACCTTAGTTAGAGCAAATGGTCATGAAGAAAGAGAGGAATCACCTGAGGAAGAAGATTCGTCTAGGTGTTCTGACTGAGAATTTTTAAAGAGAAAATAGGTGTTATGAATCTTTTGAGATTCTTTGTTGATAGAATTATGTATTATATACCTAACAGATATTTTGGAAATATAATACTTACAATCTATTTGATCTTTTCGTATATGTTAATTTTAGTTTTTATAATTAATTTCAAGTTGCTCGGACGTTATGGCAATATTTAGGTTTTCTCCAATTGTAACCCTATCAAATTCTAGTTTCAAAATTAATCTAAAATAAAATATCTAGAAAGACTTCCTCAAATTAAAATCAATAAAAAGGGCATTACAATTAGTTGGTGTTAGAAAAATTCGTCCTATCAAGCCTATGGAAGTTAAAAGAATAAGTGAAGACGATTAAGCCTACATTACTTGAGTAGTAGTGCCAAAATGTTTGATGGCACGTTGATTTATATAATCACATGAACGACTTGATTAAACTTAACAATTTACATGATAGGCGACATTGTTGGGTAAAACTTGTGTGCTAGGAATGGTTGATAAAACACTAGGGCTAAAATAGTAATTCCAAGTTATCTATTATATCAGTAGGGAACTATGGCAAGAAGACCACCAAGTAACAAACCTAAACTGATTATTGGAATGTATGACTCAAGTCCTCAAACGAATGACTCAAGATCGAAACTAGGAACCAATAGAATATAGGGAGTTGATAACATTCAAGAGAAATGACCCGCCTAGATTCAACGGTTCCTTTGACCCAAAAGGAGCCCAAAACTGGATCACAAAAATTGAGAAGATTTTAGCAGCGATATCGTGTTTGAAAGAACATAAGGTAAACTTTGTTACCTTTATGTTTACCAGCGAAGCAGAAAATTAGTGGCAAATCGTCAAATCCACGCTCCCTAGAATTGGTCATGTTATACCTTGGGAGGTTTTAAAACAGAAATTCTTGTACAAATACTTATTCACTAACTATAGTCAAAGGAAAGTTAGAGAATTCTTGGAGTTGAAATAAGGGACCATGACTGTAGGGGAATATGCTGCAAAATTTGATGAATTACTAAAATATTGGTCATACTATGGGCAGACAATCTGCTCACAATTTGAAAATGGACTACGGGCTAACATAAAGCAAGTTGTAGGATACCTCTAGATAATTGACTTACCCACCCTAGTCAGTAAGGATAGAATTTATGAAGAAGACACCAATGCTAGACAAGCACAATAGAGAATTGGAGAACCACAAAAACATCCTAGAAA
Source organism: Pachyrhizus erosus (assembly GCA_026544285.1). NCBI lineage: Eukaryota > Viridiplantae > Streptophyta > Magnoliopsida > Fabales > Fabaceae > Pachyrhizus > Pachyrhizus erosus. The sequence continues at coordinate 3,788 of JAMLFT010012584.1, forward strand.
AACTTTCAGTCATCAACATAAGAAACCGTCTCAACGTCCGCCGATGTATTGGAATGGGTTAACTAGACCCAGTTAGTCTATGGGGAGCTCAAAGTCAATAGCCCCATGTCCCGAGGTTGGTACACCTATAAGATCCTTTAGGTGTGATGGACCCCATTTTCTAAGAGATTGCCCATAAAAGAACATCACCTGCCACAACTGTGGAAAAGTCAAACATATAGCAAAGGATTGTTGTCGCCAAAGAAGGAAGCATCTAACACCAAAAAACCTACTCAAAGTCAAACCTCTAAAAGAACCAAGGTGGTCGAAAAAGTCTTTACCATGAGCAGATCTAAGGCTCCTTTGTCAAATGATCTCCTTCACGATAAGTGCATCATACATGACAAATTCTTAGATGTACTATATGATTCAAGTGCTACTCATTCATTTATATTCAATGAATGTGCCAACTATTTATTATTGCTTGCAACTCCATTATCATATAAGTTAATAGTAAGTACTCCTACTAATAAGCCTGTAATTACCAATTTAGCTTGTATAAATAGCTTAATGATATTTGAAAGTCAAAGTTTTCTGATTAACCTAATTTGTCTCCCTCTATCCAATCTAGACATAGTGTTAGGAATAGATTGGCTATCCTCTAATCATGTTATCCTAGATTGTCATCATAAGACACTAAATTTTAGTACTCTAGACCTAAGTAATCCCAAACTTTCAAGTTATAAGTCTAACAAACCCAAGGATGAAAGAAGAAGAGACTTTCAATTTTTCGTGGTGTTATTCTCAACAAAAGCAGAAGTGGAATTAGATGTTAATAGTTTTCCAATTGTGAGTGAATTTCCAAAAGTTTTCCCTAAAGACGTATCAAAACTACCCCTTAAGTGAGAAGTAGAATTTCCCATATACCTCATTCCCAGTTTGAGTCCAATCTCCATTGTACCATATTCAATGTTGCCAAAAGAGTTGGCAAAAGTCAAAAGTTAGTTGGAAGAACTGTTGGACAAGAAGTTTATCAAACCTAGTGTATCACCTTGGGGAGCTCTAGTATTGTTGGTGAAGAAGAAATATGGAAGTATGCGATTGTGTATAGATTATCGCTAACTGAACAAGATCATTATTAAGAATAAGTATCCACTTCCCAAAATCAATGACCTCATGGATCACTTGAAGGGAGCTCAAGTATTCTCCAAAATCAACCTGCAATCGGGGTACCATCAAATTTGGGTAAAAAAGGAAGATATTCCCAAGATTGTCGTTCGAACACAATATGGGCATTATGAATATTTAGTCATGTCTTTTGGGTTGACTAACGCTCCTGTTGTATTTATGAACTATATGCATAGAATTTTTCATGAATACCTGGATCAATTTGTAGTAATATTTATAAATGATATCTTGATCTATTCAAAGAGTCACAGAGAACATATAGAGCATCAAAATATTAATTCATATTCTACCTAAACTTTATCATTTTTTATTTTACTTTTTAATTCATAAAAAATATATCATTTTATTAATTATAGTAATAAAGAACCTTGTAACAAGTATATATATTTTGATGAAATGTATCAATTAAATCATTAAAACATAAATAGATCTTAATTTTATAAATATGATTAGTTTTTACTATCACAATTTTTGTATTATCATATTTTAATTTATAATAAAATATATTTTATTTCAAATCGATTTAATTATTTAATTATAAATTATTAAAAATAGATTTTGTCACATAGACAAATATCACATGATATTACCATATTAATTCTTTTTTCATGTAAAATTTATTGTTTTTTTTGTTTTTTAATTCATAAAAACACTTATATTTATTTATAGTAACAAGATTATGATAATAAATACATATTATTATTAAATTAATCTACCAAATTTTAAATTTTAAATAAATTTTCTTTTTATATAAATTGGTAATCAATTTATTAAATTTTATGAAATATTTTTTATAGTTATGGTGAGTTTTTGTTTATTATCACAATTTTTATAATAATGATAATTAAGGTGATTGAAATGGATGTATATATTCTAATTTGAATATTAAGCTCATTACTATCAATAAATTAAGTATATTCTTTTTGTTTTTATTTTTTCAGAGAGTCTTTATATGTTTATAAATACCAGCAAATCAAAATTGTAAATCATTTATATGTTTATCTTTTCATATTTCATATTTCTTACTTTAATCTCTTTAGGACAAAATATGGTGAAAAAATAAAAAAGAGAATCTCACAATTGATTATGTTGGTGATGTTTTCTATTTTTCTCTTATTTATAATTTTTTTTCTTGTTTTTAAGATATATTTTAATGAAAATGACAAAGGTAAGCAATAAATATTTACTTTTAAACTCTATTTGTTTTTGTAGCTTTTGTCTCTTGTGTTTTTTGCAGATAACGCTTCAACCTTAATGGATGTAGGGAAGCATGTTGCTTGAGTTTGTATTTTAAATAAAGATTCAAAAAGTAGATTTCATGTCTATTTATCTTCTACTTTTGATATTATGAATTGAGAATTAGTATTTTTTATATCATCTAAATTCAATTTTATTAACTAAATTGTGAATTTTTAAATAAACTTCCACGTGCATTCTCTTTATTTTACTTATTTTTCTATTCAATTTTTTATTCATGATATGATGAAAATAGTTTAATTTACAATAGAAAATGATAGATGTACAAAATAATAGTATAAGAGTAATGATTTTTAAACCAAGACTCTGACTTTAAATGTACAACTCAAGAAGGTTATCATTTAGTCCATATTTTTTTTTTAATTACATCAATAAATTTAGTTCAAATATTAAAAGAAGATATATTTACAAAATTAATCTTTTTAAAATATACATTTATCTAAATTAAAATAATATAAAAATTTGTAAACATAAAATTATTTGAATATGTCAATGTTTATATATATATATATATATATATTCAAATGCTCTCAAATTTAGTTTTTCTGGATTAATGATAATTATTTCTATCTTTACTATTTTTTACTACTAATATCTATTTTTAAAATTATATATATAAATTATATAAAAAATTTAATACATTATATTATAAAAAAATTATAAATTATAATCTAAACACACGTTCAAGGTACAAATCATTACACCAGTCTAATCATATTAGAATGCTATGGTATATGATGGTTGAATTAATCGGCCCTTATTTTTTAGGTTTCATAATCATCTTCTGAGGCCTTCCTTCATTGGGTTTCTCTAATAGACTGACTAACTTCCTTCTGAATATTGGACTCCTCTCTCTGATAGTGACGAAGGGCTAGTGGGTTTTGTGATGGCTAACTTCCTTTTTGTGTTTTATCAATAGATATTGATATTTAGACAATTCTTGTAACGACTGCTTTTTCATTAATCAAACACAGATAGATAGAAGCTACTTTATTGTACTAAGTAAAAGCTTATAGAGGTACATCATTAATATTACAAAAGAAAATTTTAAACATCATCTCTCTGATCTTCGGAGGGATCTTCTTCCTCAGATATGTCAATTCTGGGAGCAGATCTGGCTATTCTATGCTTAGCATGGCCTGAAAAAGAGGTACGTGGACGTCTCCTCCTAGGATGAGATGGGAAGCCAGGAGGTGATTCAGACACTCGTGGCGGTTCCACCTGTGTTAATACGATCGGGAGATCTATCTGTCCATAGGAAGTGGGGGCTAACGGAGTTGCATAAAAGAAAGTAAAATGAACATATCCAGTATAGGTATATAGCTGATACAATGGATCCCTCTCCATCACCCACATAAGAGAGTTATTGATAAATGGAATAGTGGATGAAATTCCTTAAACATCTTTTCCTGAAATGGGTAGTGTAGGAGTGAATCTTCAATTCTAAAATTAAATATATAATATTGGTGTATCTGATCATACACACACACACACATATTTAACCTCACCGTTTCGTGCCCTAGGTAAATTACTAACGAATATAGGGATCCCTTATTGCCTCTTTTTACTCCCTTCGCTAGAGGACTTATGCAATCGTAATATTAAATCCATAGTTACAATATCTTTGGGTGACAGTTAGGAGTACATATCTCAAGCTGGTACATGGCTTAGATACTCTTTACTGACTTTGGTAATGCTCTGCTTTGTTAGGGTTACCAAGCCGGCATTGTGACTCCTTAACCTAGGCAGTTCACAAACTTGGTGCCTAAACACCCCCAAGGACTTCCACAGCCTGCATACATTCCTCAATTATCTTCTGTAGTTAACCCATTGCATTTCTCCATTCTTTAATCTCACTCTCGATTCCATTTATCCATCCATACTTCAATCGATCAAGTTTTCTAGGTACTAGATCCCTGGAATCTTCTAATCTGAAGATTCTTGCTTTTTATTTGGCCATCAATAGTTCTGTCTCTGGCCTAAGGGGGATCTTTTGGATTTATGAAGACTTATAGATCTATTCATTTTTGGATTGAGATAGTAATAAATGTATCTTATTCATTTTATGAATATCAACAAATGTTCTTTGACCATTTATTTTATCATAAATATATTTTTTGGAAGTGTGTGTCAAAGAGTTGTGTTTAATTTTCAATCTTAGATTCAAATAACTCTTTAAGAAACCTTTACTCATTTTAAGTAAAATATCCAAGTATCTTAGCTATAGATAGGATTTTGTAGTAGAAATTAGAAATCAATGGATATGATTAGGTCTAAGGGTATTTTGGTCTTTTCCTCATGGAGATTCTAAACTTCCTTAGTCTGCCTCTTATTATGAGGTTTTACAAGTATTCATGTATGTCTATAATAGTGGTATAGGAGAATCTATTCTTTTTTACAAAAATGGAATATTTTATTAATTGAAATTTTCAATGGTATTTTGGAGGAAATTTGCAAAAGTATTATTTTAACCTTGTTTCTTAGAATTTCATTTTGAAAACTTCTTTAGAAATAAAATATTTGGTATTTTCTAACCATGAATTATTTTCTGGACCAAAAACTGAATTTCTGGTGGGAAATTTAAATAATTTAAAAAATTAAGGGAAAAATGGTCATTTTCACTTTGTAATTTTATCTTTAATGATTTTCTAAGTCAAAGAAAGGTTGTATATCTTAGGCAATATGAGAAAGGGTTCTGAGGTTGTTCCCAAGATTTTTCTCTCAGATTGAGCCTAAAAATAATTATTTTTCAAGTAGGGGTATTTTTGAAATTTTATAAAAATAATTTTTATTTTAGCCAAATCCTTCAAAATAAATTTTCTAACCTATTCCTCCCTTTTTAAACAGTCTTAGGTAAATTTTTCAGAATTTTTGGAGATCATTTGAGGCCTAAATCACTCGAAACATATTTAAAATAAAATAAAAAGAAATTTTTAAAAGGAAGGGTATTTTGGTAATTTTGTCGTCTTCAACCTCTGGAAAGAGGTTTCGAACCAGAGAAATTTGAATTTGAGGCTTTATGTTTTAGACCAGTTTAGGTCCAATTAACCTTACAAAATCGTTCCTTGACTAAAGGCAATCCTATTCTGAGTTTTAATTTGAACTCAGAGACCCTTTAATGGTCAATTGGAAGAGATTTTTCTTTCGTTTGAAAATGAGAATTTTTCCTTCAATTGCATAAATTCATGGAGTTTCATAGCATGTACTTGTGCAGAAATGAAATACACACAATATAAAATAGTTCTGTAATCTAAATTAGAAGAAAAGAAGACACCTCCTACCTTAATTTGAAACTTTGAATTTCCTTCAATGAAGGCTCGGGATTCTCTGCTAATTCGCGTTTCTAAGCTTGTTACTCCAATTTCTTCTTCCCAATGTACTTCTGGATGATTTGCGAAGCTAATAGGAGTGATTTGAAGGATTTTGGTAGGTCAAAGAGCAAGTTCAAGTTAAAATTTATCTTTGCATTTTTCTGTGTTTCGAGCTTTCGTTCATGGCGTTTTATAGTCTCCGTCCACCTCCTAAGGTGGTTATTTTATTCATTTTAGGCCTAGGGTAGCTTTGTTGAGTCACGATGTTTGTAGGCTGAGCTAGGGCGGCGATTTTCAGAGTTTCTCGAAGCTCATCAATGGCAGTTCGCAGAAGGTTGAAGAAGATGACTTAGAAAGGAAGAGATAATGTTATTTTAATTTGGTAAGGTAACAGCGATGGACCTAGTGGTCTAAATGGCAATGACATTCATCTAAACTCCTAAGCGCCTAAGGGGAACGGGTTCGAATCCCAGCCAACCCCTTTTCTTAATCAGCTTTTATTTTTTATATTACTCACCTGCCTTATCTTTTTATTTTTGTTAAATGCTTATTTTGCTATCCACATGGGGTAGCTCAGCTGGCAGTGGGGCGCGTCCCCTTCTCTCTCCACACGGACTGGGGTTCGAACCCCAGTTTCGTTATTTTCTTTATCCCTTTCATTTTCTCTTTTCCTTTTCTTTTTCTCTTATCTTTTTCTTTTTCTCTTTTCATTTTCTTTTCTTATTTATTTTCTTTTTTTCTATTTTTTTATTTTTCTTTAATTTATTTTTTCCCCTAAAAATTCTAGAAAAATTCTTATATATTATTTTC